>QVRM01001301.1:0-101735 GCA_003439945.1 Dermanyssus gallinae | reverse complement strand
TGCACGATGTGTACGCATTTTGTTGTAGAATTTGTACAGAATAAAAAGAAAAGTATCTCTGTGTTGTTATGTGTTATGTGCTGGCAGCGTATACCTCGCACTGTAAACAACTGCTGAGAAGATCGTTTATTTTCTAAGCAATTCGGTTGCGTTGCTAGACAAATCGCTTGTTTGGAACATTAGACTTCGTATTATAAGTACTCCTCATTTTAATTAACACATTGACAGACATGATCCGTTGACAGATTAAATGAAGTCGACATTCCTAACTAGAAGCATAAATAACAAAATTAGTTGTACACCCATTTAATTGAGACAGGCAGTTGCATCTAAAAGGTACACAATTTAACAGTATATACGTTAGCACAGAGAAGATAAGTGAACACTTGAAAGATATTTTCTTTGAGGCACCAGCTTGCTATTGCTTTCTTCTCCGTAACGCAAAAAGCGTCTACTTTTACATTGCTAACCGAATGGGCTGCTCTCAATCGTCGTAACTTGATCAAAGCTACAACTCTGGGCTCGAAATAATTACTTCTCTATTTTACTGATAGAGTAGCCTGTAACCCAGACTCGCTTATCAAGCTGCCATATTGAGGTAAGTTCTGTAACAAGATAACGCCATATGTCATAATAGCTGGCGCATTGGATGTGCAATTGCATAGTATATTATCATGAGCGAGATTGTGAGCAAAAGTTATACAATTTATCGAGTCTATCACTATATCCGTTGAGTTGGATCCGTAGTTCATATCATGCTCTGTGTATACGTTGCAGACTTCTCGCTCGTTCCAAGGCGTCCTCCCAGGGGGCGCCACCAGCCAAGCCTCCCTTTCTCGGCGGGCCGGCCGCACTATTTAAGCGTTTGAACAGGCATCGCTACCCACATTCGCTCTGTTAGTCCGTTCGTTGTGGTGATTCGGAAAGAACTTAGCTATGGCGCGTACGAAGCAAACGGCTCGTAAGTCTACCGGCGGAAAGGCGCCGCGTAAACAGTTGGCCACTAAGGCTGCCCGAAAATCGGCGCCGGCCACCGGCGGTGTGAAGAAGCCCCACCGTTACAGGCCGGGTACCGTCGCTCTGCGTGAGATCCGTCGTTACCAGAAGTCCACTGAGCTTCTCATCCGTAAGCTGCCCTTCCAGCGGCTGGTGCGTGAGATCGCTCAGGACTTCAAGACCGATCTCCGCTTCCAAAGCTCGGCCGTTATGGCCCTGCAGGAGGCGTCCGAGGCCTACTTGGTCGGTCTCTTCGAGGACACCAATCTGTGCGCTATCCACGCCAAGCGTGTTACCATCATGCCGAAGGACATCCAGCTCGCCCGTCGCATCCGCGGAGAGCGCGCTTAATCACCCCACCAAATATATAAAAAAAACGGCCCTTTTAAGGGCCACCTATTTCGAAGATTGAACATTTTTGCGCATGTCGTTCCAACCATAATAATGATAATAATAATGGGAGACGGTGTAATGCACTATTTCGTTTATTGAGGCATCAGTACTCCCCTTTTTGTACGATTATTTTCCATTCGATCTTGTCTAAACTGAAATCCATGAAAAACTAATTTAAGATTGGCCGGTTTACGGCTTTTGCCACTAAGGCATCTGGCTCGATAAAAGAAAGTCTCATGCTGTGCCGACTAAAGTAGACGGAATTAGTCTTCGCTTAAGTTTTTCCTCTTGAACATTTCAGCGATGAGCATCCTCTTTTTCTTATTAATTACCCAGCCAAGCGCTTTAAGTATTGGCTGACGTTCATCAAGCGGGAGCCCGATTTCATTCCATAAAATGGCAATGATCTCTTACGAAAAACGTCGGCAAACAGCGATAGTAATATTTAAGCGGCTTCCGACCAAGACTATGGTTATATAGGAACCAAACTAGCTGAACAAGATGTCCCCTGTGGTCTTATAATATTAATAGGAACATGTTTTTCATCGATAAACATGCGAATATTTACATTAGCTTTTCCACTTTATACGACAAAACTACACGCCGGTGACGTTAGATAGCCGTCCAACGTGAACATATCTTTACGATACACATTTTAATTAGCAATTTTTTTTAGTACATTGAACCAATACATGGTCGCCTGGGCCACTGCACATAGCACTGGTAAGGCCGTTTCTTGAAATCCCTTCTGAGTATCAATTTGATAACCTTCGTTTTATTTAATCAATCAGGTTTATTAACGCAGCGAACAAATTGATAATAATAAATTACGTAAAATCGCAGCAGCTAAACATTTACATATTTTATACGGTTAGTAAGTGACCGACCGTAAATATTATACCGTAAATATATAAATATTATACATTTGTCTTTATATGAGGACCACCACAGAGCATTACCAAAAACCGCCTGGGTTCTCGTATGATAAGGAAGAAGTCGGTTTACATGACAGTATCAATTCAGAGAAATTTAGAGATAAAGCTTTCTATAGGTGTCATAGCCATAAATGTATATAAAGTTGCCACAATATTATTTGCCTGCGGGACAAAACTGGAGTGGCTTTACGTCGGTCTTTCGCGTGCGTTACGTCTCAATTGTTATAATATTTATCTAGTATAGCTGTTTTAAAATGCAGACAAAAACATTATTTAAAAATAATACTATTTGTATTACGTAATCACATTTGCATCAAAACGTATACACATTATAATTAGTGTATATATATATATATATATATATATTATACTTACGCACTTACTTATTATACATTATTTTGTAGTTATAAAGATTCAACATTTAATATAATAGTAAAACAGAAGCGAATGAAAAAAATATTCATATAGTTAAACTTAAAAACAAAATAACCATTATAATTATAATAAAAAAATGTAATGCATACAATTAGCTTCCTTGTATTTTCTAATGTTTAATGTATTATGCTTAATATATAAATAATATACTACCCGCATAAAATCTATTGTAGGTTTATAGTACTAAAGATAAAGAACTCAAACCGGAGAGCAGTGGGTTTCAGAATTCAGGCGTGGGCGCCTGGATACCTACCGTTACAAACACTTACTTATAGTATTCTTATATCTTACTAGACATGTTGCGCCACATGAAAAAAAGAGCGTGTAAAGGTGGGGGAATTACTGTTTACAGCAAAGGGTAGACAACGGAAATTACTTTTCTTTTGATCAATTGTGTGAGAATGGATCGCTCGAGAAAGGCTAATATGGGAGACTTCATCATTCAGGGGAGAACATATACAAATCGATGAAGGATAAAACCGTACCGGGCTCAACGAGTCTCTACGCCCACTAATTACTAACGTGTTGACCACTATCGCTGGGACTAGTCGAAGAATGAAAGATAAGCGACACTATAAACCCTACACGGGTGAGGCGTCATGCACGAATTATTTTTATGATCACACATACTCGCAATTATTATTACTCGATAAAAAAACGTCTCTACGCAAATGTGTTCACAAATGAATTCACTGATGGGATCAAACAATGTAAAAAGGTATTAACAATTCGTAAAAAGGCGTTTATCGTATACGGAAGATAAATAATAGGCACATCCCCGGCCCACTAAGCACGCGACTATGCTGATCACCAAACCTGACTCGGAAAGAACGTTTTTTGCCCCTGGAACTACTTCATTTCATTAGAAGCATTGCACACAAATGCGAAAAGCAATTCAATCTCACACAAATTGGTGGCCCTGAAAAGGGCCGTTTTTTTGTTGGCACGGATGGAAAGAGAATTTACTTCGACGAGGTGTACTTGGTGACAGCCTTGGTTCCCTCAGAAACGGCGTGCTTGGCCAGCTCACCGGGGAGCAGGAGCCTGACAGCCGTCTGAACCTCTCGGGAGGTGATGGTCGACCTCTTGTTGTAGTGCGAGAGACGCGAGGCCTCGGCGGCGATCCTCTCGAAGATGTCGTTCACAAACGAGTTCATAATCGACATGGCCTTCGATGAGATGCCAGTGTCCGGGTGGACCTGCTTCAGCACTTTGTAGATGTAGATGGAGAAAGACTCCTTCCTCCTGCGCTTCTTCTTCTTCTTGTCCGTGGCACGGACGTTCTTCTGGGCCTTTCCGGCCTTCTTTACAGCCTTTCCTGACGGTGCTGGCGGCATCTCGAATGCTGGGTGACGATCCACGCTGGCTCACTTCTATTTCACCGCTGTTCTTGAGTACTTGGCCGCTGAGGTTCTCGAGCTGGCTGGTAACGCCGCTCGTGACAACAAGAAGACTAGGATCATCCCTCGTCACTTGCAACTGACCATCCGTAACGACGAGGAGTTGAACAAACTTCTGTCCGGAGTGACCATCGCTCAGGGCGGTGTCCTGCCTAACATTCAGGCTGTGCTCCTGCCCAAGAAGACCGACAAGCCCCAGGCTTGAGCACTCACCCATACATCTAGAACGGCCCTTTTCAGGGCCACCACTTTCTAAGAGACGAACCACGTAGCGCGCCTATGCCGTATAGTCTCCGGCGTCTAGTAAAGCTCCTTTAAGGGGCCGTTATATTCTCGCTAGCTAGTCATTGCTCTAATGCTAATTATTTCATGTTGTTCGGCGTTCGTTTGCCTGTCTGTGTCGACAGCCATGTGCGTGAGAGTACAGCAGTCGCTATGTAACTTGTTGTCCTACATTTCAACATTCAAAATAGTTATATTGGTAGTAAAAGTAATATAAATTGTCGTGGTCCGTTAACAGACTAATGGAAGCTAGCATTCCCATATACGATCCTAAATGAACAAATTGTAATGACTTTCACCGGATTGATCATAACAGTTGCATCTGTACAATTTTTTTTTTTCAAGCTATACATGTTATTGTGAATACCTACTGAAACTGCGCTTGAATTTAGCACGCAGCTGATGAGTGAGTTTCTAGAACATATTGTCTTTGAGGCACTAGCTTGATATTGCCTTAGTTTCGGTCACGCAAGATATATAGTATAGTGGTTGTATAGTGGTTAGCATAGCTGCCTTCCAAGAGGCGTCTATTTTTCATCACTAGGAGAACGGGCTAATGTCATCTCGATCGTCGTAACTAGGTCAAGCCACATCTCTGGGTTAAGAATCAGTATCTCTCTATCCTATTGATAAACTAGCTCCGAGTCCCCAGAACCCAGAGTCGCTTATTAAGCTGTCACCTTGAGGCCATTTCTTGTCATAGGTAACGTTATGTTAGCTGGCTCATTTATTGTACAACTGCGTAATACATCAGCATCGAGACGTGAATGAAAAGATAAACACTTTACCATGCGATTTATATATTTATCTTGCGTAGAAGCCACTATATCTATTCTTAACTAAAAATATCAAAATACTCAAGAACAAGTACATTTGTACATCAGATGGTATTCCACCATTGTTTTATAAAAAAAACACTTGTGATTTTATCGCCGAACCATTACTGTACATTTTCAGAGGTCGCTTTGTGGTAGGCAAGTCCCTTCATTATTTCGAGGGTCAATTGTAACGCCTATATTTATAAAAGGTGCTAAGGATTCAGTGGATAACTACCGGCCGATGGCTCAACTGTCCATTGCGTGTATTTTAATGGAGAAGTTAATCGTTGATCATATTATTATATAAAAATTTTGGTGCGTAACAAATTGATTGACAATAATCACCATGGCTTTGCCAGGGGCCGTTTTACAGGGACAATCCTTATATCCATGATCTACGATTGGAGTCTACACATAAATAATCGTACAACATTTTATTGCATATATTTTGATTTTTCAAAGGCATTTGACAAGGTGAATCACACACTTATGTTACAAAATTTAGAAAGTATTGACCTTGATTCCCAAATTTGTCAATGGGTGTCAGCATACCTTGCCGGGCCAAATTTTACCGTGAAAGTCGGTAACGTAGAAAGTGACCCCCTCCCCTGCACTTCAGGGGTGCCGCAAGGATCGTGCATTGGGCCCCTGCTTTTCAGAATATACGCCCTCGATCTCCCAATAGTGATTCCAGAAGGTGTCACTTATCTCTTATTTGCGGACGATTTAAAAATATATTCAGCAGTCGACAATTCCACAAGTATTATTCAACTAGCAATTAAAAACATTGAAAACTGGTGTTGTTAGAATTGGATGCAAATATCTGTGCCTAAATGTGCCGTGGTGTCATCAGATGGCAGGTCGCCACTGTATACACTCGTTAACGATGCAATACCAGTAGTTAAATCTTTTTGTGATCTTGGTGTGATTGTAACCCCCAAATTAAACTTCTCTGAACATATTACTGCCACCGTCATATCTGCCTCACAACTATGTAATACCATATTTAGATGCTTCATTTGAAAAAATCCTGATTTCTATGTAAATTTGTACAGAAGTCTAGTCTTACCCAAATTCCTCTACTGCGGCCAGGTTTGGGCTCCTTATATGGCAAAAGATATTAATGCCATTGAGAGGGTACAACCCAAATTTATCAGACGGATATCAAAAAGATGTGATATTCCTCGTGAAAGCGTATCTCTTGTGCCAATACGTACGTTACACGAACGAGGTGATATTTTGCTGTATAAAAAATTGTGCTGTCTCGAGACTGACCAGACCATGTTTAAATATTTACATAATGAACTGCGAAGTGGAGTGAATGAACACATTCTCGTGGAGAGTTCCACAAAGTTTGCGAAGTCGACAGACCTGATGTATGTTCTTATTATGTTTAAATGTTGCTTGCAAGGTGCTTTTGACTTGACTTGAGTTAATGTGCCCAACTGTTGAGTTGAGTCTGTAGCTTATAACATGCTGTGTATATAGGTCGAAAACGTATCGCTAATTTCAAGGCGTCCTTCCAAGGGGCGCCTTGACTGTCAAGAAGAATATTGTGAACTGTACTTACAGCAAAACCGAATTCACGTGCGTTGTGCTCCTCATTCGTTTCGTGCGTACCGCATTTAAAATAAAGCTTCACTGTGGTGTCCAGACCCGCGCAGATTAATTTTTACACTATTCATATTGCCCTTTACCTGTAAAAAATACTGTCAGCTGCGAAGGCTTAAGGATAGTTGTTTAGTGGTTCCGCATTTGGCTAAAGGATAGCGCCACTTGTTATCCGCATAAAAATTCCGTCCAGGAAATTAGTGAACCCACTATATATTTTTTTCTTGTGAAAACATAACAACGAATGAATCCTCTCAACCAGTGGAGCGTGCCTCGTAGTTGTCTTCTAGTAAAACCTTTCACCTTACTTTACCGAGATGTGTACGTATTCACAGTGCGTTCATATGAGGTGAGGATAGACATTGCTATTAACGTTATGTTCAACTTTATATATGTAACATATCTAGCCAAATACTTCAAGCGTTCTAATATCACGTACACATTATTGCGTATGCATTTAATTTTTTTTAAATGTAAATATTGTTTTTATTTTTACTTTCTAGCACCCTCCACAGCACCACCCCCACCACCACCATATACGAGTATATATATATATATATTTCTATATATATATATATATATACACAGGGTGTTCCTATTTGTGTGTCCAAAACGCTAGGGTATGGTCAAACTCGGTGAGAAAATCATTTTTGCCAATGGGTGGAAGCCGGGAAATTTTTTTGTTTAGGAGTGAGGATGAAATTTATAAAAGCAGTTATTCTGTCTTTTTTCTCCTACATAGTTGTGCAAAATCTACGTTTGCGGGAGAACCAGTCAGCGCAGAAAGGAACCGATCATACCGGCGTGTTTGGCGGAATATTCTGCACAACAAAGTATACATTACTAGCTTGCGTAGCAAAAAGCGAATAGCCAGATTAAGGAAAGTCATAAAAAGTCAAAATGTTACGTTAACGCTTTTTTGTGCAACATCGTAATTTTTTCCATTACGACCAAAAATGCACGTCCAAAAGACTACTCTCAGGCAATAGCAGATTTAATGCCCACTGCATTCGTACTAAAGTGATGGTGCTGCGTTACGTATTTGCCAAGTGACTAAGCTTTTTCGACAGTCATAGTTGTTATGTTTCACGTTGAAGTTTTCACGTCCAGAACCGTAGCATTTTGCCAAGACGTTTCCGCCCACTCTTTCCATTAGAAAAAATTATTCTCTTGCTGAGTTCTACCAAACCTCAAAATATGTACTTAACTTTCTCATACACCCTATGCAAGTATTCTTATTATGTTTAAATGTTGCTTGCAAGGTGCTTTTGACTTGACTTGAGTTAATGTGCCCAACTGTTGAGTTGAGTCTGTAGCTTATAACATGCTGTGTATATAGGTCGAAAACGTATCGCTAATTTCAAGGCGTCCTTCCAAGGGGCGCCTTGACTGTCAAGAAGAATATTGTGAACTGTACTTACAGCAAAACCGAATTCATGTGCGTTGTGCTCCTCATTCGTTTCGTGCGTACCGCATTTAAAATAAAGCTTCACTGTGGTGTCCAGACCCGCGCAGATTAATTTTTACACTATTCATATTGCCCTTTACCTGTAAAAAATACTGTCAGCTGCGAAGGCTTAAGGATAGTTGTTTAGTGGTTCCGCATTTGGCTAAAGGATAGCGCCACTTGTTATCCGCATAAAAATTCCGTCCAGGAAATTAGTGAACCCACTATATATTTTTTTTCTTGTGAAAACATAACAAAAAAGTCAAAATGTTACGTTAACGCTTTTTTGTGCAACATCGTAATTTTTTCCATTACGACCAAAAATGCACGTCCAAAAGACTACTCTCAGGCAATAGCAGATTTAATGCCCACTGCATTCGTACTAAAGTGATGGTGCTGCGTTACGTATTTGCCAAGTGACTAAGCTTTTTCGACAGTCATAGTTGTTATGTTTCACGTTGAAGTTTTCACGTCCAGAACCGTAGCATTTTGCCAAGACGTTTCCGCCCACTCTTTCCATTAGAAAAAATTATTCTCTTGCTGAGTTCTACCAAACCTCAAAATATGTACTTAACTTTCTCATACACCCTATGCAAGTATGCATGCCTTCGCTTTCGATCTGACTGTCGAAAAAGCTTAGTTACTTGGCAACTACGTAACGCAGCACCATCACTTTGGCACGAATGTAGTGGGCATTAAATCTGCTATTGCCTGAGAGTAGTCTTTTGGACGTGCATTTTTGGCCGTAATGGAAAAAATTACGATGTTGCACAAAAAAGCGTTAACGTAACATTTTGACTTTTTATGACTTTCCTTAATCTGGCTATTCGCTTTTTGCTACGCAAGCTAGTAATGTATACATTATTGTGCAGAATATTTCGCCAAACACGCCGGTATGATCGGTTCCTTTGTGCGCTGACTGGTTCTCCCGCAAACGTAGATTTTGCACAACTATGTAGGAAAAAAAAGACAGAATAACTGCTTTTATAAATTTCATCCTCACTCCTAAACAAAACGTTTTCCCGGCTTCCACCCATTGGCAAAAATGATTTTTTCACCAAGTTTGACCATACCCTAGCGTTTTGGACACACAAATAGGAACACCCTGTATATATATATATATATATATATATATATATATATATATATATAAGTAGATGCATGCTGCAACGGGCATGTCGCAAATGCGGTGGAGCAGATCACTTGGCGGCTAATTACACCAATACACTTTGAGGTATGAACTGCAAAGGTGCTCACGCAGCAGAATTATTTAATTATTTAAGAATCTTCTATCCGGAGGTGCGCAATCGCATTCTACGAACCCAAATTCTTCAACCGGTGGTTCGTTCTACAGAGTTGAAGATAAGAAACTTACGCCTCAGTTGCCAGAGGTAGTTTGTCAGCAGCCGTCGACGGGACGACGCAGTTAATTCTCTCCAAGCCTTCGTTTGCTCCTGGCAAAGCTGCCAAGAAGTGAATTCGGTATATGGGAAGTTCAACCCGTCGACGTTACCGAGTACTTGCCCCCAAGTCGGCCTCAAGTCTACCCACACGGCCGGGGCAACTCTTGGAAGTCTCGGCTCTGTCGGAGAAAGATGTTAGTCCAGATTTGGTGGCAGCTATCGGGATCATGACAGAGGTTCTGCAGCCCCTGCTAGCCTTGTTACCGCCGGCAAACAAACTCTCAGAAACTTCTAATGTCAAATATTAATTTCTTATTGCAGTATCCCGGAGTTCTTTGGATCAATAGCTTGCAACAGAACCCAGATGTCTACAACTCACACAGATGACAGCTCATATTCGGTTTCTTTTTGAACACGTGAAGATCATACGTATAATACCCAACACAACAAGAAGTATTGTGCTGGAATGTCTCCTAACAGTCCTAAATGACGCAGTGACTAACAGTTATTATTCGGCATTGTTGTATCTACTATAATTTGCTCCTGTTGTACTTTGCCATCGAAACGTCAAGAAGCAGACATCATACGCTCAAACCTCGGGAACTTTGAGAACGCTTTCGGACTCGAGAGATTGGCTAGTCGAGTCGGTCACTAGAAACGCAGGAAAGTTGGCACTTCTAAGGAAGACATTGAAGAGGAGACTAATTGCAAAATTAACCGATGCTGATGTGAACGGCACCGCAAGGCTTATTAGTCTGTGCGATACATGTGGTGCCGAGTCCGGCAATGTAGAAGCCCTACGCAATAAGCATCCCTGCGCACCGACGAATTTGAGGTGGACTGAATACTAGCTCGGCTTTGCTACTAAAAGTGGCACAGAATGGCCATTCATGCTGCACAAACCACGTTAGACCAGGTCAAAAGGCGTAGTTAAGCTTAAACTAGACCTTCAAAGCGCTTTCAATAGCGTTCGACGTGACCACCTGCTAAGGTCTGTTGTTTCGCATGTACCTGATAGATACCACTAAATTATGCGGGCAAACAGACAGCCAACTCAACTGCTGTTGATGGGTCACGTTATACTTTCACAGTCGCGCCTGCAGCAGGGCGATCTGTTAGGTTTCCCACTGTTTTGTCTTGTCATCAAGGAGTTGATAGATATAGTCTTTTAGTAGTTGCCGCCTTAATGTAAGGTACTTAGATGATGGCGTGTTAGCTGGTTACCCCGTAACTGTAGCTCGTGGTATTCAGAAGACATTGCATTTTGCCATGAAGAGCGGGCTATGCTTCCATCCACAAAAACGTGAACTTTTTGTGATTATCAATATCCGACTTCTCAGTCAAACCAGTAACCGATTTTCTTTCAGACGGTATCAGGACAAATGAGACCAACCTTGCCCTACTTGCGACGTAGCACGTCTCAATGACGGGAAAAAGGCTCAGATATCTGCTTAGCTGGAGAAGTTAAGATCGTATTGAGAGCAAGCTGGTTGAGTCCTTTAGATGCACATGGAAACTTGTTTCTTTTAATGTCTACTTCTCGCCAGCACGCAGGCAAACCATCTGCTTCGTGGAATTGACATTACGGAAGTTACAGTTGAACGTCCACCGATTGAAGTGCCTGTTTTCCTTGCCCATCTAAATCTACCAGAAACAGTCTGCAAGCAAACCCTTCTGCTTCTGGCGGGAGGCATAGGCAAACCGGACGCTGTCTCGACCATAGGTTCCGCGATGGTGGCATAAATGTCTAAGGCCTGAGAAGGGGCATCAAGGAGACTAGACTCCCCAGCTGTCGAACAGTTGTGTACTCTACTAGAGGGTATTTAAGAAATGATTCTTAGCGCGCACTGGAAACACCCCTACTGCAAACCCGGAGAATTTCGCAGACAAGGTGCACCGCGCCCTTGGAGGGTGTACGTCTAGCCAATTCTTTCATTTCAGCAAAAGACAAGATGATCGAGCAGTTTCACTTAGTGGTGCTGTTGTACGGCTCAATGCAACAATTTGCTCACAATGACTATGGCGTGTCGTAGCAGAGGCAGAGGAAATGGGAGCACATTGAGCGGTAATAATCAATATAGATATTCGAGCGCCACTAACTAGGTAATATTGAGCATTTCTTTATCCTTATATACCAAATACTAGCTTTAGTATTAGTGTTAATTAACGGTCGTTGTCTCGCTGACGGTGTTGTTTTTAATGTTTTAGGGCCGCAAGTGTTTCTCGTTTCGTATATTTATTATAACTCGCAGGCCATGCCTAATCGACGAACACCGTCTGGCGACGTTTCATTGTTGTTGTCGTTGGACTGGGATTTGCCGCTTTTGTACTCCGCGAAGGCAACTGCGAAACGGCTCCAGTCGGAACGGCAGTGTCCATTCTATGTTCACATTTCTCTCTCATATATATATATATATATATATATATATATATATATATATATATATATATATATATATGCGTACGTTACCGGCAACGCACCGCGTCAAATTCGTGACCTTTCGATACCAAATGCGAAGCAGATCAAACGCTATAGGCGAAGGAGCCAGATGTCATCGCCTCTGGATTATCTGCAGCTCTCTCGTGGCTGGACTCGATGCCTGTTGGCATTGTTCAAACACTAAGCACGGCCCACAACTAGAGGGCGCCAGGATAAGACTTCGATGATTGACGATGACGACGAAAGTTGTCGCTGTCAGGACAACTACCGCTGCAAGACTGGCGAATTTCAAAGCAGAAAGAAAGCCGTACTAAAAAGTTGGTCTATCTATATCGCAGTGGTTGCAGGTTCAAGGCAATTGCTGCCTCTATTATATATATATATATATATATATATATTGCCAGCTGATGGGTACCGCCTTATTATAGCCTTCGTCAGGATGATCCCATAGGCGGAAGCTATGTCACCATGCTCTATGACAGCACCGTGATGACACAATGTAATGCTCACAAATTCCCCGCCGACTCAACGAATATACACGCGCCTCGACAAAGGCATCTTTGTGTTCCAAGCAACGGTACGGGTCATGCCGCCAACCTCAAAACGTTGTCGTCACAGTCGTCGTTGTGAATAGCCTTTAGCTGTGATTATTTTCGTTGTTTTTATGGTTGTTGTTGTTGTTGTCATTGTTGTTGCGGTTGTCATTGTTGTTTCGGTTGTCATTGTTGTTGCGGTTGTCATTGTTGCTGCGGTTGTCATTGTTGTTGTTGTTGTTGTTGTTGCTGCAGCTGTTGCAGTAGCCGCGTAATCGTCGTCCTTTTTGGTCCTCTTCCTTCTCCTCGATTGTGCGCGAAATTTCGAGACGTTCCCACGTCGGAGGGGACGGGAAAAACGGGGCTTAATCAAAGGGAATTAGCAACTCGCTAATCCGCACGCTCTCGAGTTGTCCCTCGATCGAACCTGTTGCTAGTCGTTTTTCTAAGGTGGGCGCGTAGATTGCCAGCTGAGACTGACAGCACCTGTTGTGGTGACGTACGTCATTGTTAGCGATGGGGAACCCGAAGGGGAGTTAGAGAGAGAGAGCGCGAGAGAGAGAGAGAGCACGCGGAGAGAGCGAGAGAGAAAGAGAGCGCAGAGAGCGCGTGAGAAGCAACAAAGATAGAGGGCGCGGCGAGACGCGAAGAACAAAATAAAGAAAGCCAGTCACGTCAGCAACAGGCCAAGCTGTTCGAGCGTCCTCTACTGGATTGACCGTGGTGCCGTGTCGCTAGACGATCTACCTATGAACGCCGCCGTGGGAGGTTGGCGTCTACAGTTGCTGCTGCTGCTGGCAGCGGCTCTCTTCGCTCGCTCTTGCTATGCTCTCGATACATGTCGATCCATTTAGGTGTTAACGGTGATGTTTCAGACGGTGTCAAACGTCATGGCATGTCGACACGGCTCATCAACAGCAGCAGCAACGTCACCGACGCTACCGCCGCTGTCATCATCGTCGTCGTCGTCGTCGTCACTGTTGACTGTTAGCTGTTGACTCTAGCGCGGGGCACTCCGAGGTGAACCAGCAGTACCACTCGCAACGACGCATCGCGCACCACGACGTCTTTCGACTTGCACCAGGGCAACCTGTACGAGAACTGCTCTCCTCGGCCCTTCCTCCCTCCCTCCCTCGCGCGCCGCCGTACGAGAACTAGCAGGAGAACTACTACAATAGTTCTAGTTCTAGTAGTAGCAGTAGTAGTAGTGCAGTAGATGTATTAGTAATTTTTTAGTAGTAATAGTAGTAGGAGTTTTCTTTAGTAGTACGTACGTACTCTACTACGCCTCTCCGCGACTGCCTCGACCCTGCAACATCCATTATCTCGCCGCATCCTCTCACCGCTGTTTGACACCAGCGCTCGCTCGCTTGCTCGCGGCAAAAAGGCAGCCAACGAGACGAAGGTGTGCCAGCTCCCCACAACGAACTGATTGACGGTCTGTGCCTGGGATAGCGGCAGTAGCAGCACAGCAGCAGCGGCGATAACCATAACAGGAATAACATCTACAGTCACAGCAACAATTGCAACAACAGCAGCAGCAGCAGCAGCAACAACAAGAAAACAACAACGACAACGGCAAACAGTACGTTCAAACGGCCAGACGTCAACATTGTCGACTTTGCTGTCGCTAAACGGCCACGCTGGTAATCACGTTGCAATCACGCCGGCAGTTTTGCTGTGTGTTCGAACCCTAGCTGAGCCTGCTGGAGTTGTGATTTTCGTTGTCATCGTCGTCGTCGTCGTTGCTTTTGTTGGGTTACAATTTCGCCACTACTTCGTATGTGAGATTCAACTCGTGTGTGAGATTTCAGCCCGCCGGCCGACACTATTCCGACAGGATTCAGTCAGTCCGACAGATCACCGACACACGGTTAGGCAATCTGCCAATTAGTCAATTGTGTTCGTTCATTCATTCATTCATTGTTTGTTTATTAATTGCTCATCCATCATGCGGTCACATTGGCCAATGGAAGTGAACGCGTCGTCGTCGTCGCCTCGACGGACCAGCCCTACGCTAGGCTTCGTACTTCTGATGCTGCTTCTTCTACGGTCCGCGTCAGAGGCTCACGCGTCACCCACCTTCGAGAACCCCGAAACCGGTTCGTCATTGGTTTTGTTCTATGTTGTTCAGTCAAAGTCCGAAACTTGACTTGAGTTGTCATGTCAGTTAGTCGCATCCACGCATTTGCTGTATGTACCACGGTCACATGTACACACCAGCGCCACTTAAGAAAAAAAACTTTTTGGGCTGACCCCCAGCCAAGATTTAACGTCCACGGGACTGCTTTTCGCATTGCTTAGCACCACTTTGCAGCAGCTAACGAACCGCTGATACGGACAGCAACAAGCGATCGACTAGTAACAAACTTGTCATATATATATATATATATATATATATATATATATATATATATATATATATATATATATATATATAATACTTAACCTTGTTTATTGCCGCCAAGCCGCCACTGGCCAAATAATCTTCGTTACTAAGAAAAGTAACAATTTGGATGCATGTTGCGCGGCTCGTGGCTCCTCGAAGCTCGTGCAGGCGATATCGTCTCGCTTTGAAAGCACCATCAGTCTATTTAGCGTGTAACCTACCTTTGTTACGACAATGTTGCATAAGTAAGCAATTGTTAATTAGTTGAATTGTTAAATATGAGCACTCAGGGATGATAAAGTTGACTTCAGAAGGCAATTTAGAACGCGTATGTCATTCGAGTGTGTCCCTCAAGCCAATACGAAGGCCAACACAGCTGTCTCATCGCAACAGCCGATTTTAGCGTCCTGTTTCGACACGTTAGTGAAACCACTAGAAGCACGCTGGTATTTTTGCTACACACTACGTAATTCCTTTATAAACCGGTTCGCCCGAAAGGCATATACAAACATAATAGCTTTATTAACCGATGGTTGGTTTACAATATTGCGCGTACAGAGAAAGCACACATTCACATATACATATATTCATCACGGTTCTAAAAGTCGAGTCAACGGAACTGTTCTATCGCATCGTTGAAGGTGATATAAGTCACACCGTCTCCCGCAAAGTTTGCACAAGCACAACGAGGAAATTTCATGGAACTTCTCTCGAATACAGATCTTCATGTAGAAGCCATGTACAGCAAATCGTGCAATTAGGTGTCTATTCTCATAGTTGCAGCGCTTCCATGAAGTACACGTCATTGCCTGTGTTTCATAGAAGAGCGGGTCAATGTCTGCCATCTTATTTTCCAATTCAGACATGTACTCGTTGAAAGCTGCCGTTTTCGGTAACACGTGCATTTTTTTGTAAATTCTCAACAAATAGCGGAGTCGACGCCAGTAAATAGACTAATCTGTTGAGACTAGTGCGGTGGACTCTTAGCGCCTTTTTTAGAAAAGCGGCCTTGATTTGGTCAAGCGCCTTAAAGTTTAACTTCGTCAGATGCGGCCATATCACCTGTATACCGTAAGAAGCAGTAGGCGCAATCTTCAGGTTAAAGAGATGAACGGCAACGTCCATTGATAGTTTATGAGGGTCTCGGATACTATGAAAGGACTGTAGTCCTTTCCGAATTCGTTCATCAATGTGCCTCGAGAAGTTCGTACCTCGAGACGAGAACATAACCCCTAGGTATGAGAAGTTCTATAGATTTTGAACCTAACCGTAGTTCGTCGATTCCTTTGTTTTATCTAAATTGATTTCCAACTGGTTTCGATGAACGTAATGCTGCAAGGTCGCAAGGGATTGTTGCAAATGGAATCGACTGCGAGAATATAGCACCAAGTCGTCTGCATACATAAGGACGTCTACCTGCGAGTGCCGACTCCGTATCTCTTCGGGAAGGTCTCTCACCAGCACCGAAAACAGCAGGGGGCTAAGATTATCACCTTGGGCAACACCAGTGGTCTGTAAGATCGCCATGTGTTTAGCGCCTCCGTCATCTATAATAACTTGTCTTTCCTGTAAAATACCTTTAATGAGCTCCAGTATATTCAATGAGATCCCGCAAAAAGCCAGCTTGTCAAGTTTAATTGTTCGTGCGGCCGTATCAAAGGCCGCTTTAAAATCTACAAATACAGCAAATAGATAAGCCCCTTTAGTTCGAAGTGCCCGTTGTATCGAATTTAGAAGTACAGCACATGCTGTCATTGTTGACCGGCCCCTTCTGAAGCCATGTTGTTGCTCCGGCAGCTTTCTGTTAATTTCAAGAAAATGTTCTAATCGACGGGTTAGGATAGCCGATAGAAGTTTGTAGATTGCGCTCTTCTTTGCGATATCTCGGTAAGACGACGGTGCCAACGGATCTCCTTTTCCTTTAGGGATAATGCTAAGAAGACTGGTTTTCCATTCCGAGGGTAGTTGGACCGTTTTCATTACCTCGTTAAAAAGTCCGGTAAAACAAGGCGCAAGGTGAATCGCTTGCTTGAGATGCTCATTTGTGACCAAATCGAGCCCCGGGGCCTTCCCGGACGGTGCTTTCATTATTGAGTCGATAACTTCAGAATTGCTAAAAGGCCGCGACAGGGCTTGACGGGCGTCAGTGACGCGCTCTTGCCGGAAATGAGCATTTAGTATATCATGTGGGATTGGACACGCAGTAACGCGCCTGTCTGTCTGCAGCCACTTATGAGGTCGTTGTTGCGCCTCTAGGAGCAGCTTGTACTGTTTTCGTTCTTCATATTTTTTTATGGCGTTTTTACAACTCTTTTGTAGTCACGACTTAATCTAGTATAAAAATAAGTCATCTCCGAGCGGATTTTTGCTAAAATGTACGTTTGAATCATATAATGTTTGCAAGAAGCGCACTCCTGATTGTACCATGAAGCGTGCTTTCTGTTTGTTCGCTTGCTTTCCGTTTGTTGCTTTAGCCGAGCGCTACCAGTAATGGCACTTCGAATGCTGGTGGCATAGGATTCCACGTTGATCACGGTTGGCACTGGGAAAATGTTTCGCGAGGTAACCGTCAAAAGGCTGAGATTCAGATTGCGACTTAGACAAGGCCGCTTGTGATCTATAGATTGAGGTTCAATTGATATTTCCATTGCGACGGGTAGGTGCCACCTTGCACCGAACGCCAGAGTCTTCTCCTGCACCCGAAAGGCATATACAAATCACTAAGATCACATTTTTTATTTGAAAATTATCGACGCAGTTTGCACACTAAGTCGAGAGAGGTTCAACATGTTTTGCTTCCTTTGGGTAAAGTAGGGTGTTTCGAGGCATTTAAAGTACGCATTCACAGCGCCGACGATCTTTTCACCGGACGAACATTTTCTTCCAACTAACCAGATCTTAAAGTTTTTCATCAGAGGCCAAATTAAGAGAATAGGGCGGACGAGGCAGCAATTCAAACCCTACTAACATCGTCGCTTGATTTTTCTGTAAGCTGTAGCCAGGAAAAATGATTTCTTGCAAATTCTAAACGACATGGTCATTACGTGACCCGTAAACAAACCGTGTTCGCCTTCTTAGTCGCACTTTTATCAGCAGGCGCTGTTCGCTGCATGAATTGCTGTTTCAGCTTGGGCATGTAGTGGTCGATGTCCACAGTCACAAATCGACGCCAAAAATATTGTGTAATTGAGTATCGCGAAACACTGCTGCGAAGCACTTTTTCGTGTTTTGTGTGCGCGTTTTTCTATCAACAGCCAGCAATTGTGGCAACACTCATTTTGCATACAGATTTTCCATTTTTTCATTTGTCGTGCAGTGTATTATGCATTCCACCTACTGAGAAGCCTAAGATCTCAGCTATCTCACACACCTTCATCTGGCGATCTTGCACGATGATACGGTAGATATTCCCAGCTATTTTTGGTCGATGCTCATTCAAAACCAAACGGTTGTCAACACTCGATTTTCCTCGAAACTTCGTGTGACAGTGTAAGGAGTCTTGTTTCCCGGTCCCATCGAGTGCAAATACCGTCGGGGCGCCAGCATGTGGACATTCTGGTTACTTACTAAACGACCCAAGCATGTATGTATATATGTGCAGGGTCAACCGACTAAAATGGCGCGTATTTTTTTATAGCCTTTTTTGAGCCCGTACAATGAAAACACATATTCAGATGAATGCTTTTGTGTAAGTCGACAAGGGAATTCCTGACAAACATTTTTATTCAATATAACTTCCCGCTCACGCTGATCACTTTTGATCCACTCGGAGTGTAAACCGCATACAAGCTCGTGTCAAAAAATGTATGTAAAAATTTCTTAAAAGATCGACATTGTTGGACACAATCTTAATAACGAAAGTGAGCGAGGTTGCGTTAGCATTTACTTAAAACATGCTAGACTCTTGCTTAATCACGCCTCATCCATAGTAGTTTACAGGAATAAAATCGGGGCTGACCGGCGGCTTTACGTCCTGGTATAAGCAGGAGTCCCTTACTTCGTTCATTTATGCACGGTTTCACGACAGTTTGTAGAACATGCAAGTAAACTTCGCCTTCATGAAAAAAGTATGGCGGCGTGGCGTCTCCTCTCCTGAACCCCACGCTCAGAACTTCAACAATTGCCGGAATTTTGCTTATTTCGATAAATGAGAATGCACGGATTTATATATATATATATATATATATATATATATATATATATATATAAATAAATATATATATATATATATATATATATATTCGCTTGACATTTGTACCTGAATACACAGGTTACCCATTTATACTAGAGGTGCGTAGAGCAGCAGCATAAGGCGGCCTATTAAGATATCTAGGCTTTCGCCAAAACCTCTAGTGGCAGCGCGGTTGCTGGCTCTCAACGGTATTGGTTTGCCATCTGTTCTTGAGACCATCACACATACGCACATATATATATATATATTGATTTGTGTGTGATTTTGTGGAAGGCTTCTGTTCGTTGCTAGCCTTTGTCTGCGATACGCGCCGTCTGTCCATTGCACCCTTACAGGAGGAGATATGTCGTCATATGATAGCTTGATACCAGGAGCTCACGCTAAAGGCCTCGGCCTTGTTTGGCGGGTGTCTGACCAATGGGCAATTGCGGCGCAGATCGCTTAGAGATTTGCACGTTTGATAGGCCTAATGCGCTAAATGTTCGCGTATACCCTGGCCTGTGCAGGCTCACGTCCCACCACCCGGATATCCAGCGGCACACTCGCCGCTGGATATCCCACGACGACTACGCATTTCCTTGCTGATACGTTGCGGTGCGGAAAATCCACACATTCCCGCGTGAATATTTCTAGGCGGTTATTGTACTGGCGCTCCGTCGTGACATTGCATTTGGCTCTTTTTCTTTCTTTTAGAAGCTGCATTCTAGCATTAGCATTTCGTGTAGGGGATCGTCGTGTTGGAGGGTATTTGGTTTACAATAATAATGATAGTTACTATGCGACGTTTTCTGTTGTTTGATCGTAAGTTTTTCCTAAATATAAACAGTTGTCTGCGACGTCTAAACATGCCTAGACGACTCGCATGGCATCTGTGTACGGACATAGTCCACGTAATGGCTGTCATGTTTCATTGTTCCCCCTTTCATCGGTGTCTACCCATTGTGCACCGGGTCGAGTTAGAATTCGCAACTCTTGACGTCAGAGTTGCGGGCCATCTGGATAAGATGGATAGATATATGTATATCGTGTATATGACGGAGTGTGACAGATGGCCGGTTGATCCAACGCCAGAAGTCGTGTCGATTTGGCCCGGTATGACGCGCACACTTTTAAAGCGATTGATTTTAAGATTTTCAGGTGTTGGATAAACAAGAAATGTAAACGCGTCTACCTATGATGCTCCGGAATCGTCCGCCTTTAAAATGCTCGTATTTGCGAACTCTTCAATAAAATAGAGAGTTTTGCTTTTAAAAGTAAATACAGTTTTTCAAGAATTCTGTTTCAAGTCAAAGTTTTTGTCAAAGTATGCTAAGTAAGAACATAACAACATATGCATTTACATCATACGCATGGAATAGCAAATATAAGGGATTTACTATACTATACGGCTGACCGCAGGTGACTGTGACAAGGACTGGGAGCCTCGGGGAACAGATGACGAGGAAATTCGGTCGGCAGGAGACTTTGCCGGCTACGTACACTCGACCCAAGAAAACCAGGACTATAAGGACGTACTTGTCGACGTTGAGAAGGCCTACGTAAAGGTAAGCCAACAGGACGCTATAACTGATGTTCAGGTCGCACATAGATTTTGCATCAAGAGCGTATTTTTTATGTCCAGTTGAATCGGTTGGCCCGTCGCCGAGGCGATAAAAGCCAAAGCTTGCGTCTCAGAGTGCATATAGTAGTTGGCTCGCATGCATAATGCACAGTATATATGTTGTTTCTTCCTCCTTTTCCTGGACTTAATTCCTGGATGTATTTTTATGTATATAGATTTAATGGCTTGCGCAGAAAGAGTGTTCGGCATCGTGATGTCGTGTCGAGATCGAACATGCAACTCGGGCCATCAAAGCCGCAGGCCATTTTCACTAAGCCGTCTAGCCAATATTTGTAAGCGTGCGCTAGATTAGAGACAAGGTAAAAATCAAATAAAAACGCTCAGTGTCGATACCGATTTAAAGGGCGCAAATTGCTTTTGTAACTATAACGCGCACTTGTATAAACACTTTGGTAGATCGTTGTCAGCAATATGAGGTATGTATGGATCAGCTTAAATGAAACGGATTTGCAAAATTACATTTGTTATCACTTCTTTACCGTCTTTCATAACTACTAACAGCGTAATCGATACATTCGCGTTCTCTCGTTTACTTTATGTTTATAGCCTTGCCGCTTTCAAAGGTACAACCTGACTGGAGTGTATGGTCGCTCTAACTGTAAAGTGGATGACATTGACACCCTCGATTGCAAAGTTGCGGACGACGAGGTAATTGACAGTGTTCTCATATCGTGAATTCCATCTTGTATTGTTGTATCATTATCCTCACAATATATATATATATATATATATATATATATATATATATATATATGTGTGTATATATATATGTATATATATAAGTTATGCTTCCAAATGATCTCCCTATTTAATATATTCTGTTTATATACGCTAAGGTTATAACCTTCTTATTAAGGCTACTCTTGATAGTTAATCGGTCGATTGTACTCTATGCAAAAAACTGCTAATTTAAGCCACTAAGCACAGGTCAGGTGTACGTCATTAGCCAATGTATTGCGCATTTAAAATGAGCTCATATAATGGAGATTTTTTGACTGTATGTTTGCGCATCTGTTTAGGTTCTCCGCAAGTGCAAGGTATACGTGTGGAATAAGCCCCGCTACGGAGGTCAACTTGGAGAGTACAGCTGTGTAGAACTTTGAAGGTCAACAAAAATGTATTGAATAAGAAGTTCATAAACCTCTGTGACCAAACCTCTGTGACCGTCTCTTGATATATATATATATATATATATTTACATATATAAATAAACTATATGTGTATTCTTTCCTATCATCCAGGTTTCTTAAGTATAGGATAAAACAGAATATCGAATTCTGTGAAAACGTTGCTCTAACCAAAAAAAAAACAAAACGAAAATGTTGGTTTTCGGCAGAAATATAGATGCATTGCGGCGACCTGACACAAGGGTTTTCCTACACGCTTTTCTAAGCATTTCCCCAGGGGATGAGCGCGTTCTATTATAGATATGGCAATCTCGTATAACTACCTGGGAATGTATGCCTGCAGTGACTGATCGTTTTTCAGCCATAAATATGAGCGCAACTGGCCACTCGAGTAGAGCATTAATTGAAACATAGCACGATTTCTCCGCATCCAGCCCACGTATTATCACCAAAATGATAATACGATAATGAAACTAAATGAAAATATAAAATTACCCAATATTATTACCCAAATGTTTTAGTAATAGACTGCAACTCACAAAACGTCACATGAGGCTTGTAAATTTATACGAAATAACATGAAACCGTGAGAGATTATTTTGTATCTGACACGGATCACTTTGCAACCATATATTTGTTTCTATGGGGTGAACTTGAAAATACTGCTGTACTATATTTGTATTGAATATCACAAGTGAGTCGTGAATTTATATATATATATATATATATATTTAAGGCGAGCACTGCCGAGTGTGCAAACGTATTGTAAATGATTAATAAATCATCACAATATTGTCTATATATATATATATATATATATATATATATATATATATATATATATATATATATATATATATATATATATATAGGCTACTGATTCTACGTTTGATCACATAAGGTAATTCGCGTATTGGCACATCCCGGTCATAGTGTGCAGTTGTTATTAGCGCAGTTTATGTCCGCCTTGTACCTACTGCTGGCGCTAGGTAATCTTTAACAATTCTTGTTGTTGTTACCACTGCATTGCTTAAAACTGTCGCTGATTTGCCGCCGCTATGTTGTGGTTGTTATTGTAGTGGTCTCGTGGTCGGTGCAATATCATCATTATGATGACGATGATTTTAATTTTAGCCTTTTACAAAGGCGAAGAGTTGTTTGCTCATGTTTTGCTCGACTACTTTACGTCGGTGACCCATTCTATTGGGATAGGCTGCGTGTATGACCAAACAAGCAGGAGCATATCAGGACCAAGCGTTATAGTTGATTTTATCCATGTGCAAAACCTTGTTGTAGTCCTTCAGCTTCATAAATTCTTTATCCGTGAGCGGCCTCCAGGCAGGATCCACCATTAACTGGCGTACCTCCGTGAAACATGCCTGCAATAACACGCAGTTGTTTAGTTGGTTAGTTAAGAAGAGATATGTTTACGTGCGTAAATGATGTGCGCAAAAAAAAACCGAGCAAGATGGCTTAATGGCAAAGCCTTTGCCTTGCATTCGGGAGGACTGGGTTCGAGACCCAGACCGGGAGAGAATTCCAAAACCTCTCAGTGGAAAAAATGTTTTTAAACAGATGTCAACTGGCAACAAAAAAACACTTAGAGCACCAGAACTACTTATCTTTAACACCATTAATCTTTAGCAGTAGTGCATTTGTTCGCTTACATCATAGGTCGTTGAGCACGATTTGAGCCACTTCACAAACTCCGAACTCCACTCGGGACTTGGCGGAAAATCAAACCTTTGCTTAATTCCATTGGCGCGCACGATAAGCAGCTCGAGGTCAGCGCGACTACCGTAGTACGCGATCAACAGAAGCGTGCATGTCGATATAACCTACAATAAAAGACATCAATCACTTTTAACAACAAAACGTGTACCGAGAGAAAAAGACTTTGGAAGGTGTGAAGAACAACGGAAACTGTTTATCCGTACTATAAATGCGTCAAATACTGTTGGCAACCGAGCACTCTAATATAATCGTATATGTTCTGCTGTCTTCAACAGCTTCCTCAAACACGAAGTAAATTCATATTCTTAAGACCGCTTCGATATGGATAGAAATGTTGCAAATGACATAGCTACATGATAATATTTAGGAGCTAAACGTTTATAAATTAAAAATTATATTAAAACATTAATAAAATAAGTAGGCTTACGTAGCCCTCATCTTAATATATTGAATCCATTCGTGTCTCCAAACCACTACTTTGGCGAGAACCCAATATAATGTGCCGATGTTTTCTATTGCTGTACACCCATGTGCCCCGATAGAAAAAAAACTGTGATCATTGATCTGCATCCGGACATCGCCCGGTCCATAAGCAGTGGTTCGATTTCCGGCACAGTTCAGTTTGTTTTGACCTCGTTTTTTGTCACCTTTTTTTAATGGTGCTGGGTTTCTATGCATATCAATTGGTAAGTCTCATAATTAAAATATGGTAATTGAAAAAGCTTAACTATTTAATTTTTGATAGCTGCGCGGTACACATTACGGTGCAAGTACAATATTTACAAACATTAGCAGAAACTGTATATTTAGTAGTTACAATTTTTTTAATTACTTAGAATTGGGAATTTCTTTTTGAAAATAAAACGAATGATCATTAGGGAGTTAGCGGAGCCTTAGGGAGATAGCGGAGGCCTTAGGGAATAGTTTCGGCAGTGTGCATTCTAACCTGCACGATAACTTTAAGATGAAAAAGCTCAGAGCAAAATGGGTGCAGCGTTTGTTTAAAGACAAAAAGACGCGCGTGTTGCCGATTGTTAGCGAATATTGGCCAAAACGTCGACACATCCTTTGAATTTTTGGCGCACATTTGTGACCGTAGATGAAAGTTTGGCCTACCGCTAC
Source organism: Dermanyssus gallinae (assembly GCA_003439945.1). Lineage (NCBI taxonomy): Eukaryota > Metazoa > Arthropoda > Arachnida > Mesostigmata > Dermanyssidae > Dermanyssus > Dermanyssus gallinae. The sequence continues at coordinate 76,857 of QVRM01001301.1, read as the reverse complement.
ACTTTCAAGACAAAAGGAGCATCTCGCCAATGGGCTGCACTCTGTGAAGGACCTCCAGAGAGGGTGCGGATAACGGCGGCACCGGCCGGAAAGGTAATAGTTGCAGTTTTTGTTGGGACCAACGTGGAATATTTCGGGTCGACTCGGGTCGACTACCTTAAGAGCAGTAAAACGATCACAAGAGACGCTTGCAGCAAAAACTGACTGACAGATGACGAGCTTTGCATCAGAACAATGCTCCTATAAATAAGTAGCGGCTAGCATTGGAAAAACTGGCCGAAATGAGTCTTGAACTTATTGAGCGATGCCCCTATTTGCCAAACTTGGCCCCCCGATGATTACTTCCTCTTCTGAACTTCAAAGAATAGTCTCGGTGAAAAGCGCTTTTTCAGGAAGCTTCTCGGGGAGTATATCGAATAAAGTTTATTCATCTGAAAATTCTTAATTTTGATTTTTAAAACGTTTTGAATAGCCAAGTGTGCAAGATTCTGCTGATAATGGAAAACATTTGTGCATATATCGGTAGCGTTTTGGCCAGGCTAGTTCACATGCTTTTCCTTATTATGCTTTGCCCACATGCATCCATCTTCTTTGCTTTACATGACGAGAGCCCCCAACATATCCAGGTCATCACCCTGCGTTGTATCGGAGTCCGCACTTTATAAGTGATCCATTTTTCTAAGGGCGGTTGGGCTTGCACCATAGAAAATCGACAGACAAAATGACGGTAAAGTACCGTTGAGTACTGTGGACACAAAAACACTTAGTTCCTTCAGTAGGCGTTCTGAAGAGGAAATAATCTGGTCGAGTAAGTCTCGTAGATGTCGATGCTACAGTCTATTCAAACCTGCTCCACTTGTGAATGGAACAGATCTAACGATCCCATCGGCCTGAGGTATTTCGATCTTATCAATATTTAAGGTGGCCGGCTGTTTAAAGAGCTCTAAACGCTTTTAGGAATTAAATGGAAAACATTATGTCTGAAAATAGCAGGGCTCAAGCGGCAAAGCGAATATTACCTTCTGCCGATTTCACTTGCGCTTGACGTACACTATTTTCATTCACTCTGAGCCACGTCTTTTTCGTTTCTTCGATCTTCCGAGAACTCCGGGCTCTATTTCGCTTACAGTGTGCTTGCTTATTTCTCAGAGCTTACACTATATGTCTCTTTTGTCAGCAATGGAAAAGTTTCTGAGACTAGAAGAGACATGGAGACCTTCGCGTAGAATTTGACTCCTTCGGTTGCCCTGCTATACTTTCTTAACTCCGCAATCGTTATCACTGGGCGTGGGCATTTTCGCAGTTTTATTATTATTATTATTTTGCTGCTATTGTTGCTACTATTATTCCTCCGTCCCGTTGTACAAAGATTCCATATTTTTTCTACAAAAGTTCTGATCTAATTATGCATATAGAGGAACTACCACTTGTCCCGTAAATTAGCATGGAACATAGTAGGGATGGGGTAGAGCCTGCACATATTTACCTCTCGGATGACAAGTCTTTTGAGGTGCACGCATTGCCTTACGAGGAGGAGAAGCGATGAGTCACATCTACCCGAAAACCGTGACGGCTGGTGGAAGCGCGGCAAGCCAAGGTGGACGAAATTGCACAGCTGAGTCCCGTACAGAGATGCCGCCAAGATGGCCGCCTCGGCCGTCAAAGGCTTGATCCTCGAGTCAACCACTATACTTTCCACCGGGCATCGTTCTTGCCAGATAATCTGCAGATGAATTTATGTAAAGCGATTGAGCAGTATTCTCAGAATACAAGCGCGACATCTCATACATTTGGCAACCGTCAGTCGATAATTCTATGCTCACATCTTTATATATATATATATATATATATATATGTACAAGAGGCCGAGAAGCGAGATATGTTGTGGGAGCAACTAAGCAAGATATTGAAACGTTCGATAATTTAGAGCACAGACTGGTGTTTCATGAGGGACTGGTAGAAGTTTGTCATGCCCGGGTATAGTAGGTGTTGTAAATGAGATCGGCACACAGGTACGAGACCTTATAGAATTTTACAAACAGCGAAACGCGGTGTTGATAGTGTGTTCTCTTCCAAGGCACACAGGAAGGACCACAGATACAAGGACAAAAGGGAAGGGAGGGGGACAAAGAAGGGTGAGACAACAGGAGGGACTACAGGTACATAGGGAATCGGGACAATGGGAGACACTTCCCGAGAACACGTAGGAGCAAAGGAGATCAAGGATGTCATCAGACGGATGGCTATAAGTGACATCAAGAGACGGAGTAAAGGCTGACATAAGATGCAAAAGAGAAAGCAGGGCAAAAGAAAAGCGTAGCAATGTACTTTTCGAACAGTTTGTCTTGTTAAATAAGAGAGAAAAGAGGCAAAGACGTAAGTCAAAAGAACAACTGGATGGACAAAAAGACAGAGCGGGCTGAAGACTGATACCACTAGCAGAGTCGAGCAGGGTTCAAATTAACACCGTGTTACAAGCACTATTTTTCATGACTAGAGCAAACAGTGCTGAACTAGCAAAAACTAGCGCGGGATTACGACTACAGCAGATGAGATTGAAGGCGTGGTAAGGAAAATAAATCTAAAAACGACGTGTAGTCTTGACGAAATTCCGGTAGAAATTATCCAGGCGTTGGGAAAGAAGTGCATGTATTACCTAACAAGAATCAATTTAATAATATATTTAGAGGGGCAGACTTCCGGAGGGTTAGCGCAAGGGAGGAGCTTCTCTTCTTTTCAAGCAGGGCGTGGATAATAACAAACACAATTTACAAAATATCGAATATTTACGCAGGTATTTAAAAGTCGAGTAAAGAGAAAATCTAAGAATGACAGTGCGTATTTAGAAAAGGGTATATGCTAGATTATCATATCTTTTTTATTAAATGTGGTTGTGGGAGCATCGAGATTGCTGGGACAAGGGTGTGTAGCAGAGCTTTTGTATATTAAAAAGCATTGAACATTCTAGATATTGTAGATACAACAGAGTTGTACCAAATAATGTTAGAGGAGGGTTTTGAGCAAAGCTGGGTAGAATTACTAGAAAAAAATCACAGGAATAGCACGGCTTAAACAATAATAGCAGCCGGACAATCTAGAGAGTTTATAGTATAAGGGGGGTATCCGTTGTCATCGTTTTTGTATATAGAGAGAATAGCGGGTATGATAATTAGCACGGGTTTAGGATGAAAGATAGGGGAAAAGTGTGTATATATAAAAACACCAGTGCTGCTGTTTGCTAACGGTATGGTAGTCTTAGGGAGGTTCACTAGAGAAGTTCAAAAAATGTTGAATGCACGTAGGGAAGTAGCGAAGGGACTGAACGTGGTGTTTAATTTAAAAAAAAAGCGCAATTGTTTTATATAGTGGGGTTAAAGGGGAAAAAAGCATGCATTAGGAAACCTGACTATCTAAGTCAGTACAAGTATTTTGGGGTGACAGTGACTACACAGGATGATTATTTAGAGGAAGAATATATATTACTGGAAAGAAAGCTGAAAGAGGAATGCAGTAAGGTGTAAGTGCCTCTGAGGCGCTCAATAAATATATAGTAACAAGAACTATATTGAAGGCCATGTATGTACCAGGTAAATGTATGTATCAAATGTATACAAAGGAAAGCACAAACTAGGCTAGATTTAATATTAGAATTAGGAATGTCACAAATACAAGATGAGTTAGACAGATCCAGCTGGTAAGGACGGCACAAAAAAGTGGGATCGCAGAGTAGAGTTCGCAGCTAGGAAGATTGCACATAATAGTCAACAATAGGCATGAGCGAGGGTATCGAGGAGAATGGTGAAATGGAGGGTAAAAAGATCATTCACGGGCAATGAAAATTGACGATGGGCTTTAGATCGAACTCGGCAAGTAATTATCGAAAGGCAAACGGCAAAAGGGCGGAATAATAGGGGTAAACAATAATTCAAAAGTAAGTGGGCTATTGGCAGATGCCAGGGCAGCGACTAGATACAAGGATAAACGCGATAAAGAGAGAGGGAAAGTACAGTTTGTCGAGCTTGTGGGCTACGGAATGAGTCAATTAAACATATTGTAAAAGAAAGTACAGCCTTGGGGGAAGCAAAGATATAGACTTGTCGGAGGGTCTATGCTTTAGAACCAAATGTTAGAAAGGAACAGGTCCTTATTACAAAGAGGAGGCTATCCTAATGACAGGCAAACACTTAGTAGGTATTGGAGGATACATTGATCATATGGATGCGTAGGTAATTTATATGCTGCCTTTCGCGCCCCTGAGTTAAAAAGGGTGATATGTGTATTTAGATATACATGTCAAGCGAATAATAAATCAATCATTTAATCATATATATATATATATACATATATATAAACATAGACATTTCAAAGCTTACGTCAGTTTTCGACCTTCCTTCCAAGACGAGTTGTACCCGAATCTTAGGATTGATTTGGTGAAATTCAATCCAGTACTTCGCTGGAAGCCGCATTCCTAATTCCGTATACTGATTATGCACAAGGTGTAATTCCTGTAACAGCGTTCCAGAAACAAGCATAGAGATCGCCAGGATTCGACACACATTCGTTCTGATTTTTCACAACATAACTTTGAAATGTATTCCGCGTCGCAAAGCTGGTTTTACAACAGCTAACTTAAACGTGGAGTTTTGTAAGTAATTTACCTTAGGAGAATTGCCAATGGGCCTGAGTTGAAGAATTTTACTTAAGTCTAAGGTTCAACACAATATTTGCGGCATTCTAAATAATTTCAAAAACACAGATTTGTTTGTTACATTCAGTTCAGGAAAAATACATCATTAAGATGACTTAAAGAGAAACATCATAACACAAAACTTAATTTGCGGTATATGAATAATGAGAAGTGGTGTGAATTAAGCAATATGTAGATGCGCGTTTCCTCTCAATAACCTACCCTGAGTTTTCGGCATCCCTCTGCGATGACTTGCAGTGTGTCTTGATGAAGGTTTTGAGGCGACATAAATAGAATGCGAAGATTGAAGAACGTGCCGGGATGCAGAAACGTGACAGGGCCGCGCGTGAGATTAACGATATTTAGAGTTTCTAAAGAGAGCATACAATTGGAAACCGCTTCGTCGAGGAGGCTAGTGGCCTCTAGAGGATTGTCGAGCAGCAGATTCGTCAAGATTAGATGGCGTAGAAACCGCAGCTCGCCAAGCAGATCCTTTACACCCTGCACGTGAACCGGAAGACACATACCCGTGGTTAATCGGTGGAATCCATACGGTTTGCTTATTGATTCTAGCGTATACCTTAACGGTACGGCAAAACTTACGCGCTATGACGATAACGTCTATCAAACACGTTGAATTCCACTGTGGCGTTGGATTAAAAACGTCCAGAATATGAATTATATTGCCTATAGGCTTGCATAACGTCGGGCGGTAGCAACAGTAACTCGGCAATAGGTGGACAAAGGTTTCGATGTAATGCCAAAGTAATTCCGAGCCTGGGGGGGTGGGGAGGAATCCGGGTTTAGTGGGTTTGCGAGTCTCACACTAGTCACGCAGGCTGCTAGTGGCGCATGTGCATCATGCATTACCGAAACCTCCCAAAAAAAAAAAAAAAAAATGTGGACAAAGGACTTAGACAGATAATAGACAATTAGAGATAAGGCCTGTGGGTGTTTTGTTTTCGCCTTGGCTCATCAAACATCAAGTAGAGACCAAAACAAGCGGTAATACGCGCACATCCTTTTGATTGCGCCTTCGACAAAATCCCGTTTTTTTAATTCTAGAGAAGAATTAAAAACATTTTTTTAAGGAGGTTGTACGTCACCTTTAGTAGTTGACCACCCGTGCCGTATACGGAGTCGTCGTGATGCTGGCCGTGACCTTGTAGGTGTGCCGGTGAGAAGTTGAACTCAAACGTGTGCAGTCGCCGGAATACGTCGATGCCGGCGCGCTCACGTTGCGACGTGCTAAAGTGGGCGGCTAGCGTGACAAAGTTGAACAGGTTCATCAAGCTCGACATGGGCCGAACGTGGATGGCATGCCAGAACGGTGCTTCAGCGCAGACGGAAAAAGCGTAAACGATTGCTAAGCAAGAAATTCGCGTACATTTATTTCTCTTGCCCAGCAACGATTATCGATCCCAGCAAGTATATGAAATGGCTCGAAATGCGCAGCGTTTGACGGTGTTTGGTCAGCGTTTGGTCTTTCTGGAGTGGTCTACCTTTGTTGTAGCTTAGCCCCAAAAATCAAAGTGTGCAAACTTACGCAAACATTTACGTGCGAAAATACGAAAAATGCTGCGAATTTTCAAATGCTGTCCTCGTCGCATAGCGACGTTAAAAGTGAATGATAGAAGAGGAAGATTTATAAGTGGGGGAAGGGGGGGGGGGGGTAGGAGTACGGATAGGGGGGCTGGCTATCAGACGGACAGAATGGGCAATGTCAGGACAGACAGTGTTCGCTATTCCATGGATTCCAGCACAGACAGGATTTGCTATTCTATGGGTAAGCTGGGGGTGTGAAAGCGAACAGATTGAACGTACCGACTTTCTGCAGGCAGACCTGCATTCGGTAGTGGTCGAGCTCGTGAATGTAGCCAAAGTAACGGGTGTACTTTCGCTTGGTGAGCGTCCGGTCGTCAAGCGAGAAGTGCCGCCAGCATCGGGGCAGATGGAACGCCCGGTACCAATTGCGGCAGACCTGACCTCGGCAATATTCGGATTATTGGTTAGCGTTCGTAATGCAAAATCCTCAGCTCAAGCTTGCTACTCACGCGTCCACATATACCATGCAGCATACAGAGGTTTGTGCCTGTTCCTCAACGTAACGATCTGACATACAGGTGGGCACTTCAGGATGTGGCTCATCTTTTACACCATCTTAATCAAATTGCATATCGGTTTATATCTGCGCAGTTGCTACCGGAACTGTTGCTGTTGTTGTTGCTGTCTAGATTGTTACTATTGCTATTATCTATGTATATTGTTGCTTAACAAATCAGGCTATTCGTTTGGTGTGACAATATGTTTTTATGCTGTTGTGCAGACAACGTGACTTACGCTCATATGCCGTCGCATAACCGTGCCGCCATACTATTTGCTAGTACCTAGACGAGGGCTGACCAGTTAAAAGCTATGCCGAGCTGTGCCAATTATGCTGTGGCCTCTTTTATGAGTGTTGTCGCTTTGCTCGTAATTGTCATTTCTCAACAAAGATCTCGATTAATCCTATTATTGATAACCGTATTCTTATTAGATGTATTTTCTTTCTGTTGGCGCTTTACATTTGCGCTTACCTGTGACATTGTGTGCTTGTCTGGAATGCTCAAGTAGCTAATAATTTGCTCAAGGACGAGGTCCGGCAGATGCTCCCAACGAGCTTCATATCCGCGCCAGTATTCCTCGGAAAATACATCGCGATAGTCTGAGGCATGCTTGCCTGATTCCGTCATAAATAAATGCACAAGAAACACCTGTCGTAAATATGTTTATTTCTTTCAAAGATGTTCCTATAGTTGTTTCGCTTGTGAATCTATTTTTTTTGACGTTTTACGTCTGAAAGTCGTGATCTTCGTCTACTAGGTAGAACAAGTAACTAAAGCCAACGCATGCATCCTAAAGGTACAACTTAAAAGTCTAACCTTTATAATGCGCCAGCAGTGAAGTGCCATTTAAAAGTTTTTCCCGAGGCCTAAAGCCAAGCAGTTCTCGCAGCTCCGCATCCGAGAGAGTGTCGTCGTCTTCATCTGCGTCATGTCTAGATATCGTTGAGCATCGACGCACAGGTGTCTAAAATAGCATAGAAGTCAATAAAGCTAGAATAGCATTCTGTTTCGTATCAAACATTTGTGGTCTCTGTATGACATTTTACATTCTGCGCTGATAGAATGGAAACATCGCCTGTCGTGATACAATGGTTGTCTTCAGGAGTACAGCAAGCAACAAGGTTGCCAAACAGCAAAACCCCGGGTTCGGGGACCATGAGCCGGTAAAGTACGATTTCCCCCTCTCTTGATCTCGAAGTATTGTCTAACACAGTTCCGAACCTTAGGGGGAGGGGGGAGGACTTGATATATATATATATATATATATATATCACAAATATCATCTATACATATAAAAATATATGTGAAACTGTTTATTACCTCGTCCCCATAAAGATCATCCGTATCGTATGACATCGTAGATGCAGTGACTGATACCGGAACATTCAACAGTAGTCACAACACAGGTTTCAAGTCTAAGCTTTACAGCTGTTGAGCAGACTTAGATGGAAGTGCCACACTACCTATCAAAGGCCCGACGTGGCTTCGATTAAATAGTAGTCGTAGTTAAGTAGTCCATCGTAGCGTCGTATCGTTGCGGTTGTCACGTTATCACGATACTTCTGATCCACTTGGTCAAAGGGAATTTACAACACAACTTAATCCGAGTGACTAGATCGTCTGTGCTGGGCCGCTGGGAGCCGGCCTCCCAGCCGGTTTTACAACAGCACAAGTGTTCACAGACCACTCAGTCTATGTAGTAGTGAGGCGTTCTAGAACCAACCAACCAACCAATCACCCGCGTTACACCAGTAGAGATGCTGCCTATACACTGCCTGTACACATTGTACAGTCGAATGCATTGTGCCTAGGCAACTGCCCGTTGGCTGAAGCTGTAGAAAAGCGCTTTTGTTATTATTGTTGTTGTTGTTGTCGTCGTCGTTGCAGCTGCTCCCCCTATCTTGAAGTTGGGCGAGGACGACTTGTTGACATTCGTGGTGGCATGATTATTCTATGTATAGGAAGATCTTCATATTCTTAAAGCCTCAGCACTCTTCTAACTGGTCGAAACCGAGGCGCCGAGCGAAAGGGGAAACAACCATCATCTGTCTCCCTCGCTCTGATCTAGGGTGCTGCGGGTTTCATAGCGAGAGGCGTTTGCTTCTCTGTGTAGGCCTATTTGTTGTGTGCTGTGTGTATCAGTGCTAGGGATACGACCTGTGCTGACCTGACATGTTGTTGTACGCTTGAGATCGTCTAAGCATCTCTGGCTGGCGCTTCTTCGCTCTGGCTGGGTGGGTCTCTTCTAGCTAACAGCACAATGAAAAGGCTATTCTCAGCCACCTTACGCAGGTAGGCAGCATTTATTGTGCTGCGGCTCTATTGAGACGCAAAATTGCAAATTTTCGCTACAGTTTTGTGTGACTACTTATACGTTTTAGTGTACGTGTTGCAGTAGACTTGACAACTGGCATATATAGTATGGCGTTGCGGTCAATTTTTGCTCGTATTTTTACTTATTAAGCCTGAGCTTAGAAACGCACGACTATGGTATTGGTGCATTTGTTTTCAAATTATTACTCTGTCTGTCATTTTGTCAACAACAACGACGAGGAGGACGACGACGACGACAAATACACTAAAAACAACAACAACAAATACACTAAAAGCACAACATTTTGTGCCGATACTTATGAAGGACATTAGAGCTAATGTATATTCGGAAGCTAGCTGTAACTAGGTTTCGAAGCATTCAACTTAACGTCCATAGTTAATAATACTATATAAGAGATTTCAACACATTGTATTGGCTTTAGCAACATTAGTTGATGTTATCCTGTCCCGACACCAAAAGTCTGTAGCCAGGTTTAAAATAAGCTTACGTTAGCCCGCTGATAAGTTTTATTACATGTCTTACTGCGCATTTATATGTTTTCCCCGACTCCAAAGCAGCTACCGACTCCGCTTTAAGAGAGCTAGGAACTTGGCAAAAGAAACCCACCATGTAGTACGATGTAGCATTTTATGTCAAGCACTTGTCATTCGATAATAAGAGATTATTTAGCCCACCTAGTCTATTGTCCCTATACAGCCCGCCGTCCGATTTCATCTCCTTGCCGGCCATAAATATAGGTTTACCCACAATTTAAAACTCCGATCCTTATAACGGCACGTCAAGCAGAAAGCGGTTTGGATATTGCAAAAATCTTAAACTAGAAGCGCCTCAAAAGACAGCCTTTCTAACTTACATTAATCAACTAAACACACCTTTAAACATTTATGATTGATTTCATATTAATTCCATGCTATTATATTCTTCTCCATAATATTTAGGTCTATGATCTAGTTAAAAAGCGATTATTAGCCTAACTGGAACTTTGCACGCTTCATCTTATATTGTGTGCTTGAGGTTGATGGAGAAACCTTTGAAACAATATTTTCCAATAATAATAATAATAATTATGACTTGGTCCATTTCGACCACACATTAAGATTGGAGAGCAGTCTTTGAACGAACGCGCGCCCATATGTGAACCTTGGCATCGTATTGTCAAACCCGGAGTTTAGGATCGTATGCAATCTTCGCCTACGTTTTGATGTTTTACGCTTGCTCACGTTCCTGTCGCACAAACATAGCTGATGCGAAGGTTTCCCAAAGGCTGAGCTGCAAGAAGGCGGCACCCATGAAGCAGGCACTTCAGAGCCGTAAATGATGTGCTCGTTAGGCCCTTCAGATAGGCGATCTTTGCCGTGCGTGTTAAGCCGGCACATTTGTGTGTTTATAGGGAGCTATACGGCGATTCCCCGCACGGAAGGTAGTGTTGACTTAAAGCCAGCCGAGAGGAACAAGACTCGTCATTACGAAGCCTTGGGAACGAGCACACCATCTGTGCGCTTACTATTAAGGCATCAGGCGCGCGGGAACGTGAAGCCATGACCATACCGCGCATAATCGGAGAGATCATCGAGCAGCTTAACACGCTCCTGAGCGGAAAAGTCCTGGAGGAAGGATGTACTCGTAGATATCAGGAGTCTTATCTGGACATTTACCGACTGGCTATAAGTAGGTAACAAAGTAAATTATTATTAACGTATGCACCTATCGCCTATTGATAAAAGTTACATGTGAACCCAAAGGTTTGCCCCACATGCAAATCTCATTCACTATTGCTAGAAGAGAAAAATTACAACGGCAGACTAGGCTAAGCCGATCATATTTTGTCAAGACAATAATTATAGACTTGGGCAAGGAAACCCTTTTATTACTACTTCCCCATTTGAGTTAGATCAAGTCATTGTATTCTACGATAATCATAATTACTAATTCGTTTTCAGCAAAGAGTTTCGTATAAAATCGTTTTTTAGTCTAAGAATCTACCAACACTGAGTGCAATCAATATACTTTATTTAGCTGTACATATATTTTCTTGCGAATTCTACGCTACTTAATAGAAAAGACGACGTAGCTTAGCGTTGGCGCTGCAAGCTCCGCTTTTTTACAGAGTATCTTCTGTGCGTCACTGTTTTTGGAGTTTTTCCATATGTCACCGTGTTTTAAGCAACTAAACAAATTTTAGCGATGGCATCAAGTGGATCTAAACCTACTATAAACCGGGTTATTGGGTATATCTGTAATGCGCTGTATGTTGGTGAATAGTGTCGACGCGCAACAGTTCACATTAGTACGGCCAATGTACAAATGAGTAATATTCATTTCAGCCTAACAAGAGGATGAGCCCTGAAACAAATACTTTTTGGAAAGTCCTACAAAAACAACTCTTCGTTGACGCTTTGATGTTCTAGCCTAAGTGTAGCATAGCAAGATCCGTTAAGCAGCGCGGGCATAGACAGTGTCAGTTAGCGGCAATACCGAAGCAAGGTAAATACATGGCGCCAAATAGAAAATGCCGCCACCCTACTAGCGAACGCATGGGAAGGCATAAGGAGGCATGAGAATAAATGAGTCAGTAGTCGTTGGTGCGGAGTGGCGGCGTGGTCTAGGGGACTAGTGCGCTAGTCATGGTTGTCATCTACCGGGGTGTCGCCGGTTCGATCCCTGTTGTTGATCGAATTTTCTTTGAGCGATGCTCATTGAGATAGATAGATAAACCATACCGCTGAGAGTCAGCGGCCATGCTGCCACAAGGACTGTTAGGGAAACCCTAGATATCTTAACATGTCCGGCCCTCGGTGCAATGAAGATATACCTCAGGTTAAGTTCCAAGCCCGTAGGGGACGGAGGATAGTCTAGAATTAAAAACAACCTTCCTTAAAAAATGTTTAATTCTAGTCGTTGGTCGTTGGTGCGAGCCAGGCAGAGGACGTGTGTTGTTTGAGCGAAAGACTAGCGAACTCGTAACGGTCCCGTCCAGGTCGTTAGAGTGGTGGATACTACACTAAGTTTAGCAAATGCAGTTCTGTTAATTATTCATCAAAAATGTTAACAAAAAAAAGTACTGGAGGGTCGCACACACCAGGCAAGTCTACACGTGGTAGGCTGGAAAATATACGCGGCGCGTGCGTGGACCGGTCTAGCCTTACGCAACGCTCACAACAGACACGCTTTTCGTGCGGCGCAGCGCGACATGGCCCTTCGGGTTTGCCGGGCGTACCGCTCGGTGAGCACAGAGCGCTCCTGGCCCGTTGAGCCCGGTGGCGTAATGGGTGCATGCGTCTGCGCTTTGCGACCGGAGGAGACACTAGATAGGTGCGCGGGTTCGAGCCCCACCGGTCCAGGTCCTTACGGACCACGGCCAATTCCAAACCTATATGGTACGGATTGGAATATATTTTATTTATAATAATATATTTATATCTACAGTATAGTGTATTTTATATTAGATCTACTGGCGTGCCACTCTTGATTGTGGCTACGTGCTAAGTGTTGTACGTTGCATCTCTTTCTTTCAGCTATCTGGCGGACACTGGTCTATTCTAGGTGTCGTCGATTCCTAGCGCGTATTTTCAATTCAATTCAATTCAATTCAACGTGTCGGCGGCTTCGTCACACTTAAATATCCTTTTCAACTAACTACGATCATAGTGTCCTGGTGACCCTCTAGTGGAGCTTAGGTATTTACTTTAGAGGGCCAGCAAAGAGATTCTCCCGGATATTGCCTATATTGGGCTTTCTACGCTATTTGCTCCAGATGGAGCTATTTCAAATTTATTTAGAGATGTTGCATCTCTATTATTTGGGCCTTTTTTAAAAAAAAGCCGTGTGACGGCGTAGAATGACCACACACACAGGACCCTAACTGTGCCACCGGAATGTGTCATCTTTTTTTAAATGCGTTACCTGACGCATTAGAATATATTATCTTCTGTACTGAAGTATCTGCATCTTCTAAAGACATTAACCCCCACACCCGAAATCGAGCGAGCACGCCCGACGCCAGTGAGAAGTATTGCGCGATGGCTATTCAGGTTACGCCGCCATGGCTTCGTTGCATTCGTTTGTGAACATGCTTGGACTGCTCCGACTTTGTGGTCCGGCAGAACCATGGCATTTCATAATGTAATAAAGCAATAGGGCAGTAAAACACAGGCTCGACCTCCATGATCCATCTCTGAACCGTCAGCGGGTCAGCTCTCAGTCGATACGAACCGAACTACCAATCGCCGCCGCCTACGTACCAATCAATCTCGTACGCCCCAGAAATCCGGCGCATGAAAACTATGACCATCGATCACCATACGCCAATTCAATATTCAGTGTAACACAACAGTACGTCAGTGTAAAACTGCATAACTGGAATAGCATACGTGTATTTCACGCTTGCCACAATCAGCGTGAGTCCGACAGCGAGAGACGAAACAAACTCGTTATGTGGAAATCTACTCTCAATACGCTTTCGTCCTTTTTGGCATGCACTGAATCGTGACTTCCAACTTATCATCGATGAAATAAGAGATGAGAACGCTCTCATAAAAGTCAATTGCATTTTTAGACTAAAGACTTAACGATTTCTGCCACGCCAAGTGAAGGAAATAAAGGGGGCACCGCTCACAGAGACGGCTGAATGTATCCAAAAGGCGACCGATCGAACCAGTATCATCAGTACCCAAATAAGTCTATGTATGTACAGTGGATTAAGCTGAAAGCTCCCGTGCGAGGCAATAATCAAACAGCAAGTTATGCGTAAACAGTATTTTGACAGTCCTTGTTTACTCTACCCCTACTACAAGACGTAAGTGCAAAAACTAAGGGAGTCCTGTGAGGGCTGCGTCGAGATAACCCTTTAAAGGGACAATGGCAATCGCCAGGCAACGGAGGGACTGATGTGCGACGCGGAGGCAGACCGGCTTACCTGCTAGTTCTTAGCCAATGAGAACCCTGCTGATTAAAAATGTTGTAAAAAATTGCCGTGAGCTTGAATGGTCAAGGAAGTAAGAGACTGGTTACACCTAGAGATTTCAACGCCGTCGGTACAGACCGACACACTTCGGAAGGGACCCACATAGCAAAGAGAAGAGAGAGCAGGGAATCGGTGTTTCTGTTAATAGAAGAATAACATATTGCGGAGAAGGACTAGACTACGATTCACCACACAAGATTCAGTGTTACTCAGTGTTTTCATTCTTAACTTAATAGAAACATATTGCAATAGTGAACAAGTAACAGGCAAGGCGTGCATTAGTCAAACACTAGAGTTAGAATCTCCTTAGAAGGTATTTGGTAGATAGACTTGTGCCAGGGACCTATATATTCTCCACAACATATTGGCTACTCTGTGTGTTCGTCTTTGTCCACGCAAATAGATACTGTGGTGGGGCCTCTCCATGAAGAGTTTTCGGTAAAATATCTACGTAATATATATTTGCTAAATGGGACCGTTTACTCCAGACGACAAATTGATTTAAATTTAAAAATTCTCCTTTCAGCTTAAATTTTACATATTTAACCATTTTTCTTCTAACAGTTGAGGATATTAGGCAGAAGAGGGCTATTGCCCGTGTCGGATCATTAGTGGACACTCGTCGATGTACCTTGCCTGTGTACTAAGGTACTCGCCGGAGGAAAGTCTATATCTTTACGAGATTGTAGTCGAGAAGCATAGAATTCGCATCCGCTCCGCAATTACTGATACTATTATTCGGCTCCCCGCGCCAAGAACAATCGGTTGGCAAATTTGCTTAACACAATAATTAGTTACTGATTATTGTGCGCTTAAACAGTAACGCTATCAGCGCCTCGCAATAGTGCGCCCACGTTTTGACTTCTGCGGTACTCGGCTTTTTTTGGATCGTTTCTATAGCTCGTGCGTGTCACGTCGAGCGTTTAGCATAGGTTGCCCAATGACACTTATAGGACTTGCGTCATTGATGACGGCGTTCTCCCCAATGTTGTTTCTCGCGCTGCCCTTTGGCATCTCCATTCCCGTTTAGGTGCTTGCTTTGAATTTGTGAACACTCGTACATAGTGCATAGTACAGTGCGGATATATATATATAGAAAATATTGTGATGATTAATAATAATTTACAATACGTTTGCACACTCTGCAGTGCTCGCCTTAATAGAAATGGTGGTAAAAAGGTGTCACGTCAGGGCAAGAATCAGCTGTATGTGTCCTTGCTTGATGGTAGCCCTCGCTCTTATGGACCCGGTGCGAGCGGTATATCCTCAAGGTTCCTTGCAAAGTTAAGACGGTAAGGATCCATAAGATTCCTCTTCGTGACGCCGAGCCCTAAAAGCGTACTCGCAGATTCGGAGTCCCATACACCACTTATAGAACTAGTGATGGATCCGAATTTGCGAGGTTTTTGCGGGTCGGGGAGCGCCGCTCTTAGGAACTCGACGTCATATTTGGTGATCTTGTCCTGCCGTGCTTTTGCGAGGTCCCTGTTCGGGCCGCAAACCTCGGCATCTAAAACCCAGACCTCGGTAGGTGTTGTTATTACGAGGTCGGGCCTTAGACCCGGTGCGCCCGGTCGACGGAATACTCGCTCACGAACCACCTCATGACCCCTCTCGCGGAGCAGACGCGTCACAGCAACACACAAACAAACTATAAAGAGACAGACGTCGTCATGTCACTTTATAGTTTGTTTGTGTGTTGTATCGCACATCTGAGCGACATGAGCCAACGTCTCAAGCGCATGACACCGGTGCCTACAACGTTTGTTGTAGCCCGGGCGTCCCCTGGCCAATCTGGCACGCGTTGGTAATGCGTTGATCCTGAGCTTTAGTAGGTTTAAATACTCCTTATAAGATATGTAGGGCATACCCTTAATCAAGTAATGTACAAAGGTCGTTTTGTGTGCTTTTTTAAAATGTGCCCCATCGAACGTGTTGTGTAGTTGTTGAGACCAGTAGTCGGTCTCTTGTGTAGCGGTCTCAATGGAGGTTCCCAAGCCTTCGCAAAGAAGTCTTGTTTTCGCAAGGTCTTTTTTAAGTGCTCGGTGGTTAGCATCCATTGGACCCCAGGGTGCGTGGAGTGTTGTAGTGCTGTCAGACGGGAGAGGCGGAGTCTGGGGCTAAATGTTTGGAGGCAGGGGACGTCCAGACCGCCGTGTGCTGTGCGCCTGTACAGGTAGGCGTTCGGCACCGAGTTTTCGAGCTTAAGCCATTTCGACTTAACAACCTTTCCTATGGTCGGTGGCGGCGCATCCGAAGCTGGTTATGCAGCCCACCTTGCGGAGACTAACAAGTTGAGAAAATACTCATCAATCGGCTATCCTCATGAATTTTGCCCTCTCGCGTTTGAAACCCTAGGTGCCCCTGGCGTTCGGACCAAGCAGCTGATCCGCAAAGTTGGGACCTTGTTAAACCTGTCATCCGGTGATAACAGGTCATCGTCATTTTTTAAACAACGCCTGGATCTTGACATACAACGTGGAAACGCTGCCTCCGTTCGGGGCACACTCCTGAAGTGGTCTCGCCCTGGCCTCATCGAAACGGACACGTGACAGTCACAATGCGCATTGGCTTAGCTAGTTGATGTGTGTAACATATACCTAATGTATTATACGGAAAATAAACTTTAACCTTTCTGATCTATTTATCTAGGTCGCTAAGGAGTGCGTGAGATCAGTTTATATAGGAGGCGGGAAATAAAAAAGTCTTTTAAAAATATGAGTCTTTGGTGGGGTTTAAGGGGAGCTCTGTCATTGCTGTCAAAGTCGACTCCTAGATATCTCTATCGATCGCTCATATCTTTAGCTAGCAATTGCCGATCTCCAACGTTAAATTCTGGTACGGTACTAATAAAACCTTTACTTTTCTTCCTATTAAATAGGTGGAAGATAGTAAAGTTTTTATTAGTATTAATTTCAAGGCCCCGTTGGAGAGTAGATTTCGTGGAGGCTAGGAGGATGAGATCATCCGCAAAGGCTAAGCCCATAAGGCGGAAGTCATCAGTAAGTTGGTACCCGATATTACTTTTGTCTAATTTTGAAAGAATGTCGTCGAGAACTAGATTAAATAAAAGGGGGGGAGGGAGGATCTCCCTGCCTAACACCCCGAGTTGGCCAAAATGTGCGACATTATTGTCCAAATTCCATGAGAGTTTTAGATGAGGGGTACAAGCGTTCGATATAATTAATGAACACCTCCGGGTATCCGCGAGTCCGGAGTGACCACAGGACGGAGTCATGACTCACCATGCCGAACGCCTTACGGAGGTCGATTGAGGCGAGTCTGAGCTCACGTCCTGCAGACTTGGCATCGTTAAGGATGCCATTTAGAACCGCAAGATTCTCGAACGTACCATTATATGGGAGATTAACGCTCGCTGGATTGGGAGAAGCTTAATAAAGTTCTGGAGGCGTCTAGAATGAATTTTGTTAAGCGTTATATATATAGTAGTTGTATCGGTCATTTGCACCTTGATGAGCTGGCGGTTCCTGAGAAATTATGTACACCCGTCCTTGATCCGATCCGATGGCGAAATACGCAATAATCGCTGAACTCTTTACAACCTATATAAAACTGCATCAAGCAGCTGCGAGGCCACCTGGCGCCCCAAGGGCTCGGTACGCGTTAACCAGTAGAGGTTTGAGAGGCCAGAGCAATTTTCGCATCATGACTGGCTGGCGCCCGTAAGAGGCAATCTTCGTCTAGGCTTAGTGCTCCGGTTCATATAGGCAAACCTTATTACGTTTATTTTTTTGCATATAATGGAAACTGTCAGCGAGGGCTGTGCCGGTGCCATTAGCCAGTTGGGCGGTAACCATATTTAGTGTAAGACGCTCGACAACACATTACGACTGGTTTAATGGCTAGCAGATCTTTGAGCTCGCCTATATACGTCAGATCTGCGTCGTGCTGCCAAGGCGAAACGAAAGGGCAGCAGAACCTGGCGTTCACCGCCGGGCTTCTAAGACAACTAAACGTTACACACTAACAACCGGCCGCGAGGCTTAGACATGTTCGGTCATCAACGATTCGCTAGCATCGTCGTTCTCAGTCGATAACGATGTAGAATCAGGGAGCTGTCAGCATTCGGCCAACTTGGATTTAGGCGCCAAGGGTTTGTGTGTTTTGGGGGCATCGCCTCATCAAATTCAGCAGCAAGCAAGCACAAAAGTGATCCCTGCGTTAACTGAGTCTCACCGTGAAGTGTTCTCTTCTCCCTATATAGACGACTCACGAGGTGCCAAAGTGGTCAAGCATTGACAACTTGATACCGTAGGATAGGGTGCAAATCGTTCCAGCAAACAATCTTGTTCTACTTTATTCAAGCTACGCGTTCGATATAGAGCTGGATCGGATCTTGTTCTGTGCATCACATCCAAAGACCGCCGTCTTTGGAGTAAAAGATGAAGAATGCGAAACTCGCTAGGAAAACGCCAGTACCTAAAAGTAAGCCCAGAAGTGACGACATTCGAATTAGAACTACGCTTTATTATTGTTTACCTTTATCGAAGCACTTTGCCGGCCAGACTCTTACGTTCGTTTGCAATGGAACGGAGCTCCGATGTAACAGTAGCATGTGCATAGTGCAACGCGTTGCTAACCAAGTATAACCCGAAGACGCGCCGAAGCAATCATAGCATTGGTTAATGTAATTGGCTAATGGCTTAGCTGAATGAGCTCTTGCACCGCCAGGCAGACAAGGCCCTTCTACTGGACGAAAGCATCGTTATTTTCGATTTGCTTATTTAAATACTTTTAAAACGTAAATAATATCATATTCGGTGTTTATAAGTATTTGACCTCTTTAGTGACGCGACTTTAGCAGTTTGCTTAACCCTTTATGTCGTAACAGACGCCGTGTTTGTATCAGCACTTCTCTATATATTCATATGACATTATGGCCTTGACAGAGTGTGGAATCAGCTGACTCTGGCGAATAACACGGTACTGGAGCAGTGTTTTGCAATTCATATGAAGCGAGTTTTGTGGTTTTCAATTAGGGCGCGAAACCGCTATGTACACTGTCAGAGAGCCTACATGTTGCCTAGGTAGCCAGGATTTTAGGGATAGAGTCGCCTGTGACAATCGTCATGGGTACTGTACATGATAGTATACAAGGTACAGCGTACGCGGATACTATCACTTGGTGTGCTTGATAATAATTATCATCATTTATTTATTGCACTCCAACAGAGTATGTTTGTCAAGATCTTTTATATCATAAAATAATATGATGGGCAGTTGGTTCCTGTTCTCCGCAGTTCCAACGAGAGAAAAAGTGCAGCGATGTCCTCCGAAGCGCCGGAGAGTTGATTGAGTGGTACCATGCGCAACTCTGCGAGAGGAGCCGACAAGTGCATAGAAGAGATCACTTCTCATGAAATTCACTGGACATAAGGTGGTGATAGCCATGCACGATGTACTTAGTGTAAACGTGGCGACCGTCGCAGTCCTCCCCGACCCACAATTAATGTGAGAGAAGGACGTCTAGTCATTCCATCTCCGCCGCTTCCTGTTTTACTTTTCTTTCCCACTTGATCAAATATTAGTGGAGCGTTGAAGAGAGCGCATTTTCAGCCAAAGCACAGCTATAGTCGGCGTACCAGTCAGGGCATACCCGAATGGGCTTCCGCAGCAGTCACTGCTTGAAAGGATTCCTCCGCCAGCGCCTGGCTATCGAAGTACAGCGCAGAGACGCCACCGTGGTGTAGGGCTTCTTACACAGGCGATAGTAACTGTCACTCTGGCTAGGGAACAATTGTAAATCCCAATCCAGCAATTTTTGCACGGCAGGCAGGGAAAGGTTGCCGAGACCCCGGCAGAGATTGGACTGCTAAATGTCACACATTGAACTGTTAGGCGCCTTAGCAATTCCTGCACTATTTCAACATAGGACGAACGCAAGCGTCGTATCAGGCGCCTTTCGATCTAATATATCTTGAAAAATGTAGCGGAATATATATTGCATTTTTCAAGATATAATAGATCGAAAGGTGCCTTATACGACGCTATATACATATATATATATTGTGATGATTTATTAATCATTTACAATACGGTTGCACACTCGGCAGTGCTTGCCTTATATATATATATATATATATATATATATATATATATATATATATATATATATATATATATATATATATATATATATATAGCGTTGTATAATATAGTATGTAGCTATTATTATTAGGGGCTGGTGATTAATGATAGTGGAAATTTGAGTAAAAAGTTGCCTAAAAGCCTGCTACTGCAGCAATAGTAGAGTTCGCCGGGCAACACCGTAGATTGTTGCAGTTTTTTATGTGTACAGATCGATTTAACTAAAGAATACACTTCGAGATCCTCGGCGAGTTCAGGATACCACACTTCAAATGTGGCTGGTTGAGTGAGATGGGCTCTCGACGCGGACATTCGCCAGTGAAACCGCAGTAAACACTTCAGTACAGCCCGGGCTTGTTTTTTAGTGCGTGCTTAGGCTTTAACCTCGACGGTCTAGAGGACACTATTAAGCTACGGTACACGCGGTACATTATATCAGAGTTTGTATAAACCACTTTCGAGTCATTTCGCTTAACTTAATAATCTCTCAACGAGTGATGCAGGAGAGAATTTTTGACGTGTGATATTTCGAATCTAGGCTAGGCTGAAAGATGCTTTGAAAAAGGTGACAGCAATAAACCTACAAAAATACATATTGTCCAATTATGTAGGAATGTAGTGGCAAAAGTTTTTAAAGTAAAGCTTTTAAAGTAAATTATATATGGCACACATTTTGTGGTTTAATAACTTAAACTGGCTCTTATTTTAAGAAACACACCTAAAAATAACATTTGAAGATGAATGCCCTTTCTGTACCAGGCTAGCGGAGACAAGTAATTAATCAGTGGCCAATTAATATTTGGTCAATGATTGTCTCCAACCAGTATCATACATGAATCGGTCCATAACTACTTGCCTATTGTGCGTGTCCATAATTATCGAGTTCGGTTAATTCGGATGACTCAATTGCCCGAATTAGTTAACTCTCAGAGCAAATCCAATGAGTTTTTACTTTCCTTTAAAACTATCGATTGCTATTTTTTCTGCAAGGCAGCAATATTGAGCATTTACAGTAAGGATATCGCTTCGACATAAAGCAGATCCTTTCGCCATATGATGCATCGCAATGCAATACAACGTTTCCAAACGAGAATGTCATGATAGATTCGTGATAGATCGCGAATCAGGCCATAAATCCCATTTTCACAAAGAAGGGCTACACACATATTGTGCAACTGAACCTGTTTCCGGAGCACGACGGGAGGGATATAATCCAATAAGCGTGGCCAAAGTAGTGGTTTTCCTCTCCACAGAAGCAGAACAGCTAGGTCTATTTCCGGACACTGGCCTTACAGGCACACTACACGTGCACTATGATACAACTAAGACACTCAAAGTGGTACCACACATTTCCAAACTGCGAACACAGGGCGGCAAAATACAGCCAAATGTGCCCCCATGTTACTGCAACGAACAATGTCATGTTATACGCGACCCCACTGTAGCAGCGCAGAGCTGCCTAGGTTACCCGACGGTGGCTTCGACATTAGACTCGGGGAGGCCGGTGGCCTTAAGGATAGCAAGATCTAATAAAACGACGCCACCGCGGTAGCCCAGGTAGAGTCTATGGGACCTAAAGGTTTTTACGCCCGACTGAAGCTTTTCAGTTTCTGCCCCTGTGTCACATTGCTCGGTCCGACGGTAGGCCATTTCTTCAACGTTTGTCGGATTGGGAGGGATCGGGTTCTAGGCATACTTGGCGACTACGGTGCGCTACGACAGGTATGATGCTAAGAAGACTTTATGACAAAGGGCATTGTAATGACACGCACTAGTGAGTCGTCATTAATGGAGTTGCATAAAACGTAGCAAAACGCATTTTGATTCATATCAAGTGGCATGGCCGGGTAGTATACTTACTTTTTGTTGAGCGTGTACCTGCTTGTATCTCGGCTACGAGTAAAATTATGCCGAATGAATCACGTGTAGAGTGGGCTATTCTCCGGGCCTGCTCTTGCCTTCAGACTTATTATAAATCAGATGAATATAAAATATTCGACCAGTTTTGAAGAGACTAGGTGAAATATGAACAGGCCAGAACCCGGAAGGGTTACCCTAAAGGGACCCGGTATAAATCTAGACTACGCGGTTGGGTCTTCCTCCTTCAGCCGTATAAAAGCAGCCTTAATGTGAAAAGGAGTTTACCTTCTTCACTAGTTTCAGTTAGGTAGATCTGGATGTGTCTGTAATGGCTTCTTCTTTACGGTGCTGGACTTTCCTTAGGTATAACGATGGCGCGCGCAATGTTTGAGTATAACAGGTGGCTGGCTAATTTGTTTAGCTAGGTGGGCAGGTAATGGTGGTTGTAAATACGCTGGTTTGCGGCGAACTATGGTATATACTTAGCCCTAGGGAATATGCTGAACTTGGCTGCAAGGTATTCCCTCTTGCTCTTCTTGATTCCCCAGACATGAAGAAAGCGGGCTTTTTCTTAAAATAATTTTTATTTCACAGAGCTTGGATGTTTGGACAATGCTAGACGTGCTGAAAAGTACATATTAGGTTGATTCGGTGGCATTTTTACTAGCCTCGGCTTTTCGGTTGTTTCACCAGTAGCTAGTATCCCCCCCCCCA
The DNA here is from genome assembly GCA_003439945.1 of Dermanyssus gallinae. Classification (NCBI taxonomy): domain Eukaryota; kingdom Metazoa; phylum Arthropoda; class Arachnida; order Mesostigmata; family Dermanyssidae; genus Dermanyssus; species Dermanyssus gallinae. Next base: position 54,085 of record QVRM01001301.1, on the reverse strand, counting down.
CCTTCTACACCCGAATGTTATTCATCGTCAACCGATTTTTTTTATATATACCTGACATTTGTTCAGAATAACCTTATAAACGGCTTTTTGAGTTGTTTGAGCCAAAAATAAATATAGCTTTAGCTGATCATATATACGTTATATCATCATATATACGTCACCTTCATCGAGTTACTTACACAGAGGCAAACTGAATATAAAAGGAGCAAAAAGTCATATTGCGTATGAAGCTAAGGAATGCGCAAACGATGTTCGGTTACATTGTTGTGGTCAAGCCATGAGAAACTATCAACCGGAAACAGGGAAAACATGATGCCATTTGTATATCTATTTGGCCTTGGCATCGAGTCTGCATGTAGCATTCAGTTAAGTTTTGCTTTGTTGATTTTCAGCATCTCGCAGCAGCCGCAGCAGGAGCAAATCGTGTAAGCTGCTCGGGAGTACAGTGCCAAGGCGAGGTGAGTCATGGCCTTACACTCTACATCGTGTGCGGTTGTCGAAACAGTGGCTCGAGTATCTTCTATCTGTTTTATTTGTATCTAATTTGTTATATTTTATATGATATACGCACACATATATATATATATATATATATATATATATATATATATATATATATATATATATCTATAATATATATATATATATATATATATATATGTATATTTATATATTTTTTTTAATGATTAGAGGCGATGCTGCGTGTTAAACAGACGGCGAAGAGATGCCTGACCTGTTTCATACTGGCTGGGTCAAGCTTATTACTTTCAACGCACGTCTCTCATGACGTATCTATATATCCATATATTGGCCCGGTAGAGACCAATATTAAATTTGCTTCCACTATTTTTGATTGTAATATTTAAGAAAAGTAAATGAGGATGTATATATATATATATATATATATAAAATCTCTCATACCGGACCTACAATCCTGGCCGCATTTAAGGCATTCGAGTTTTCTCGGGTAGTTATTAAAGTCAAAAACCCGATAACAAATGCGGTTGTGCCCACCGAAAAGGTGATTCTCACATTCACAATTCTCAGCAAAGGTACGCCCGGAGTTACAACGCCATGGAGTAATGTTGTATCGTGGCCCTATTTAGTGCTATAAGTGCATCAGTACAGGCACTTTTGCTGGAGACTATGTTTTCAAAGTCAAGATGAACGAAATGCGGCTCCATAGAACATCTTAGAAGAGAATGGACGGCACCGGCAAAATTCTTTCTGTGCAACGGCGGTCATGAAGCCACCCACGTCAGGCCCATTCACTCGTAGACTAAATCGAATCGAGTTGTCGAAGAACGTGTGGCGAGAATTTTTTCACACCAGCTAACGGTGCCACTGTGCCACCGCACATACGGCACACATAAAGGCGTCTGATAGATGAACTAAATACGAAAAAGGGTTGTGGACGTTACGGAAAAAACCTCACAAGCAAGAGAAAAAGTTTATCGTTTACTACTGACCGATAACATTATTCTCTGTACAACTATAAGGCAGACCATCTAAGCAGCTGCTACAGAGGGCATTGGCTGCCGTCGTTATTTTCTGTATCCTTAAAGAGTGACGAAAACATTCGAGCATCAGAAGAACCCTCATTTTCAAGGTGGTACGGCAGTCTATTGAGTCATCTAACGTTTTACGTTTTACGGGCTATGCACAAGTGCAAATGGAACCTCTAGCAAACCGCTAGATTCTTCATGGCCTTCTAAAACGGCAGAATTGTGAGAGCTTGTCACTGTTTTCCCTAACGACTGCTAATATGTACGACGCCATTGTGGTCTACCAGACCTACAGCCACTTTCGGTGGTATGTGGCAGAATGTCTTAGTGCGCGTGATTTATAATAGTAAGCTTTGTCGTATAGACACTCGACATAAAAAGATAATGTCGAATTACACATTACCCTTACGACGTAATACAGCAAATATAGTGGCAATATATTCTAGTCCAATCGGCTTGAGGTTGGGAACAAGACTAACGGAGGAACACCGGTGTCCGTGCGGAGCACAAGTGGACATTTGGGGAACCCACGGGCTATCCTGCAACAGAAGCGAAGGACGTCAAAGCCGTCACAGCGAGATTAACGAGATTACCGCCCGGGCCTTAAGGTCAGCTCTACTGCCATGTATTCGAGAGCCAACCGGCCTCCTGAGAAGCGACGGAAAGAGGCCTGACGGTCTCACCCTTATCCCTTTTGAAAGGGGAAAGGCGCTTATTTGGGATGCTACAGTCACCGACACGCTCGCCCCCTGGAACATGGAGGCCAGCGCATCAGCCGCTGGCTCCGCAGCACGCAAGGCTGAACGTCTAAAGACCAACAAATACGCCCAGCTCACCGACGAGTTCATTTTTGTGCCACTAGTATTGGAGACACTAGGGGGACCTGGCCCTGAGGCATGGTCACTTTTACAGAAGATTCGCAAACGAATTGAACTCACGACGGGGGACAAAAGAGCTTTCGACTTTCTACTCCAGCGGCTATCTCTAGCGGTTCAGCGCGGCAATGCGGCAGCAATTATGGGTACAATGAGGGGCTGCCTCGAGGATAAGCTCGATTGGTAGCACCCCGCACAAGCCCAAGAGTAGTTAGATATTCATATTCCACTGTAACTTCAAAATGAAATAAAACCATATTATATATACTATTCTAGTCCAACGGTCTATTCTATTCGTATTACTAGAAAACTTAACTTTGACCCAAATCTGCAAATTTTACACTGTATATATTTGCCACTAATGCGGCGCCGTGCAAGATAATGCGTTGTGTATATATGTTTCTTACTATTTCTGTCTGACTTTGCTTATTAGCTATAATATAAGTTATAATATTATACATAATGAACATCTATCTTAACTGAGAGAAGCCACCGATTGAAGCGACATTCACGCAAACCACCCCATAATATGTCTAGCAGATTGACTGCATCACATTGGACACCTACACGTGACGGTTGTGGATCATGGTAGCCGTTGGAGAACCAGAGATCATGTTAAAATTCACGTGGACAGCGAATCAGACCACTCACTACATGGGAGCTTGTGCGAGAGTCGTCCTTTCAAGTGCATGACTCAATGCGTTGGTGTTAAAGAATTTTTTGATGAACACCGGCCATTTTGTCTTCCAAACCTGAATGAATTCGCTGCAAGCTGACGTCGGACGCAAGTCCGACGAATGTTCGCTATAAGTCATCGATGAAGAGCGGTGTATCTTCGAGCAGGTACACAATTCTTCCACGGATGATGCGATCCTATTCGTCACTGATAAGCATTCGTAGGAATCGGTCTTATTTTTGCTGAACCTATTAATGCCAGGATCATGTCACGTTGGACCGACCTTGGTGTCGTCGAGGTGAATCAAGACAAGTATTCTGTATCCCTCGCTTGGGAATTGTATGCGTCGTTCTTAAATTTTGTCAGGGCTCTGACTACTGGCCCGCCCAAAAGCCCCTCGACCCAACAACCCGTTGCCGCTTGACGACTCACATCTAGCCGAGCTTATGGAAGCGTAAGCGACGTTCAAAACGACGAGCGGCAGCATATATGTTATCTAAGCATCTACACCAAAGTTTTCGCACATATCTGCTGCCTCCTTCTTCTCATATTTAACTTGGCAATCCATTCGAATGGCACATTACCCTTACGTTTTTGTCTCTCTTGTACCCTGTTTCCTCTTTGGCATTCACTGTATATTCTTGCTCTCGACGCCGTTGACTGTCAACCAACCGTCTTATGACTTACAATGCCCGTCGCTCTGCTGCTATTTTCTGTTTCTTCTCCTTCGGGGAATGTTTCCCATTGTTGTCTCTGTATCTCCCCAACTTTTAGGTATCTATATTCCCCTACGTTGTGTCTTCTGTCCATGTATCTGTAGTTCTATTGTCCCTATTCCTCTTGCCTAAAAAAATCCAGTTCAGGGCCGTATTTTAGCGTAGGGCGTTGTCCTGATGTCGTTAGATCCATCGCCTCCAGCTATTCGTTCTCCCTATTTTTCGCTTGCGTATCGTCTTCTTCAATCAGAATCGGCTCAAGGACCGTGCCAATCACACGCTCTTTTGTCAGTTGGGCGAGCCACTAGTACGGCATGTACCACCCCATAGTGCACTCCGTCAGAGACCATGACCCTTATTGGTGAAGGGGTGCCCATAGCCTCAGATATAGAGGCTGCTCTGGTGAGGTGTGCCGATCTCGTTCGCAGCAGCCTCGGGCCTGATGTACATACAAATACACAAATCCACCATAAAGCACCCGTCTGTGTTCCATATAATCAACCGTGTCAATATTCTACTTAGTTTCTGCTACAATATTTCTCGTTCATCGGCCCCTCATTGAAACAACCTAACCCCCAGATTAGCAGCCACCCGATGAATGTGTTTTTCCATTTTGCCTACGCTCCAGCTATCACAACCCGTTGTCCCACTGGATGAATAGATATTGCATCTTGTGTTCGATTGGTCACATTTAGCCGTAAGCATTTCCTCCACCGTAAGCATTTCTTCTTGTCTCTATCGCTGACGCTATTCTTCGTTTCATTATTCTTCTTCCTCTACTCCACTGTGACTAAGGTCCAACACAAGAGAGAGAGAGGCAATTCTTTGAGATACAGCGCGAAAACGTGGCCGGAAATGCACTTGTTCAGGCCCTACTTTTCACAAAAAGGCTTTACATACACATAAAAAGTAAAATCTTAAAGTTAGTAAGCTGATGTCATTATGTCTCTCGGAATAATAATGTGTTAATATACCTCTAAATAAGATATTAGTTCGCCGGAGTGCCACCTATTGTCGAGAGAATGAAAGACAGCTGTGATAAACCAAACAACTTGAAAGGGCTTATCACAGTTCCTGGATCATTAGCATTAGCTTCCAAAGATGGACTTGGTGCTCTGGCGTTTCTTTTACATATTTCACTCGTCTGGCACATCGTAGGAAACTTCGCGCGAGAGGAATCTCTCGCCTCTCAAGAGGAATGACACGTTCTGCCTGATGAAATTGGAAAGCCGGTCCGCCTCCTACATAACCGAGGTACTGTCGTTTCGACAGCCCCAACTCTAATGATAGACAGCGCTTTGAATGCAACATATATATATATATATATATATATATATATATATATATAGATAATATTGTTCTGTTTCTGCTAGACAAGCTCATTGCTATGCGCGTCACTTTGTTACATGTTTGACCTTAATCTGGCCGTCTACGTTCATTTAATTAGTGACTATAATAAAAGTAATAATAGTAATAACAATAATCGTAATTCGACCTGCGTGCTCTGTTGCTTGCGTTTTGCCCCTTCTAGGAAATCTTGATTACGTCACACAGATTAGGGGCAAAGGAGTATCTCCGGAGCCATCCGGTGAGAACTGTTACCGCGAGAACCTTTACATACCATTCCCTATATCGTTCCGTTATATTTAGCTTTAGCCGGCAAAGCGCAAACCGGTTCTGACCAGTGAAACATTTTCTAGCAGTGCCACGCCTATTGAGCTAAGTTTAACTAGGAGCAACGCATGTAGAATTTTGTCATTATATATATATATATATATATATATATATATATTTAGAAAGTATTTAGCATATTGTAATGCCCCGAATATTTGATATGCTTCGATGTTTACATTTACCAGGGTTTTGATGATAACGGCAGTAATAATGACAGTATAAAACGAATAATAATTATAATAATTGTAATAGTAATAATTTTAGTTTACCGGGTGTGCATGGTGCTTGTTTTTGGAAGCTTTAATGCTTGCAGATAGATTGGAGACAAATAGTAATTTCAGAGACATCCAGCAAGGACTACTACTGTAGGCAACGGCTATTTTTCTAACTAACCTTTCTATTTAATTCGGCCTGGTAACCCAGCTCTAAGCACAATCATTACAACCACTTGGTAGTAGTTTGGATGCGTATATACAATCGTCTAGTCCAAAAACTATATATATATATATATATATATATATATATATATATAGTGTTAGAAACGAGATCATGTGTTCTGAAGTGGTGGAAACGTATGCAATATCGTACTCAACAATTGCCGAATTACCCTTAGGGGAATAGCTCAGATATTGGAGATATCTTATGGATCACTTGTATCAGTCTTGACCGATATTTTATACGTCAGTGGAGTGGCATCGAAACTCGTCCCAAAATGGTACCGAACTGAAACTTCAGACGGTAGCAGAAAGCCCTAGATTCCTTCAGAGTGTAAATACAGGAGACGAGTCATGGGTTTATGGTTACGAGATTAAAGCCTGATCCTCCCAGGGGTGCTTCCAAGGAGAGACTCGATTAAGAAAATTCAGACAGAGCAGAACCAATACGAAGGTTCTTTTGACTACAAGGGAATCATATTCCACGTTATTTTTGCCCCCTGTTTGTACGGTCAATAGGAAATACTACCGCGAACTTTAAAGAAGATTGCGCGAAAACATCAGATGCAAGAAGCTTGAATTCTAGGCAAACAACTATTGGATGTTCTATAACGACAGCGCGCCTGTTTAAATATCGTTTCTGATTTCTGATTATTTGATTGAAAAATATCGGTTTCGATAATTTGGCAACTTCCCTATTTACAGGACAGTCCGTGCGACTTTTTTTGTTCCCACGATTTAAAAAATAAAGGGACGACGTTTAGTGAGACTACACAGGAGATAAATAAACATTCGCAGGGGCAACTTGAAGGAACATTCGGTCAGCGTCTCGGGAACCTTCCCATTTTACCAGTATTTAGGCCTGGCCAAGGCAGATCTTTCAGGAATTCTCTGCACCAGCGTTTGCCTGATGTTAACGATAGACTGCTTAATGCCCAGCGACCTCGTACTTGTGCAGTTATGGTCGCTCATGTTCTCCACTCCTTCAAGGACTTTTTATTCCTTGATTCTGTCCATAAGACCAGTGTTGGATATCATGAGGTCTACATAAGATGCACTAGTACGCTTATGGAAGGTTGGCGTATCGCCGCTGTTTATCGTACCCAAATTGTATGTAACTAGCCATTTTTTACCACTTGCCCCTCCGATTCGTGTTTCTTGAGCCTATGTTGTCCTCTGCTAATCCATTTAACCACCGAGTGCGTATACCATCAAATAGAGACCCGCCCTACATCGGTAAGATTATGTGTGATTACTGGAGTATTAACCTTCAAAAACGCAACCAGACCAGTTTGTACTACTTTATCCGTTGAATTGCAGTCCTTGATTTGGGACTCTATCATTGCCACTTGGTTACCCATGTAGGTAAGCCTTGGTCTCCTCTCTTGCTTTTTAGAGTAGCGTGTCCAGCCCGTTCTTTTTAGCGCGTTCTTTCTCTCTGCTTGCTTGCAGAGTCACCTGTCGTGGCTTCTGGGCTATGTCCTCAATTTTGAGACGGATACATCTGTGTTTCTCAATGAATTTCTGCAGGGATGCCAGTATGGCTAATTCTCATTGTCGTGTTCATCCTCATTGTCATCGGGCAGTTACATCGACGCGTGCGCCGGTTGTTTCTCCGTAGACCGGGCCGAGGTCATCAACACTCTCAGCGTATCCATTGTTGGTGTCTTTGCGAATTCAGCGGTGTTCACAGCCAGCACGTCCACTTTGTAGATGCTCTTTACACTTTAGAATAGGGCAGGCGACTTAAGAATCTCCGCCTTGGAAGTTGCATTCAGGGGATGCTTGATTGCTAGCTTTTTTTGGACGGCGGCACCGATTGGTGCCTTGAAATCATCTTTCACTAAAACCTTAAGGAACCTTTGGATCCCCCCCCCGAATTCCCTCTAGTTAAAGGCGCACATCACCGTTCTTCAGCTGATGATGCTTTGTTGGATTTTGTGCTAGGTCGGATCAATTTTTGCAAGGCGTCTGCAAAAGAGTTTACCTATTCTCCTCATTAATGATGGGCTTCCTGACCTCACTCTTTCCTCTCCTTCGGTTGAAGTTATCATCTTAACACTCTTTACACTCCTTTGACTGCAAGTCGCAGTTCTTTTTCGCGTGCTAAAGCCTCAAGAATCTTCTTTCTTAAATTTTATTTGCGCAACGTGCTCGTTATCTTATATTATGAATGATGTTCTTGGTTGCCGAGAAGGGACAGTTTGCATCACGTTGGTTATATCGAATAATATTATAAATAACCAAAGATAAGCCGCTTCTAATGGTTTGTAGGCTTGACCTCTTGTGTCAGTTCAATATTTTATAGATACGTTGCTAGATTCGAGCTCAAAGTACATCAGGCTGAGATGCGCGAAGATCCCAGTTGTTGGGCACGTCGCCAAACCGAGAATTCTGCTGGACATTGCTCGACTGGCGACCGTAGCGGCAATATTTTCAGTGGAACGAGTAATCTTCTACGGTTTAGGACACTCACTTACTAAACCTGTTCTAGAAAACATTCGCACAAGTTCTCGAATAATGTTCTCTGACAAGGCCAGTTGAGTCGGCTGCAAATTGCATGAAGGGTTCGCCTGCATCTTCGTACAGATTTTCCCCTTTCATGATAAACTTCCGCAATACGTTGCGTGCTTCCGCACACCAGGCATTGTTTATATATATATATATATATATATATATACACATACATATGTATCTAGGCACCCAATGTAGTACCAGGGCGTTGCCACTGATTTTGAATAAACTTGGCTCAGTAGACATGGTGCTGCGAAAGATTGTTAGCTAATCAGTTAGTTTGTTGCTAGCTAGGATTAATAATATTGGAACGATAAATAGGTAGGAACAATATCTGTTGTCTGCGGTAGCTGTTCTCACCGGATGGCTTTGGAGATAGCTTCTTCCCCAGTTCTGTCTGGCGTAGCCAAGATACTCTCGAAGGAATAATTATTTTCAATGTAGATGGCCTGATTGTGCGTCCAGCGTGCAACTTGCTAAAAAACGCAGAAAAGAATTCAGGTTAGTGTTTTAGAAAGAAGGTGGCACAAGCGCATTGTAGCGGGTAGGAGCTATTCTAAAAGGAAAACCAGTTTTAAAGAATAACTTTTATTTATGAATTATATTATAATTGTTTTTTAAATTATGTTTTAGAAATGTTTGTCCCATATATATATATATATATATATATATATACTTTATTTGAATATAGTTTATTAACCTTAAGGTTGGATAAATTATAAACATATTCATCAGACAAATACCACGACGCAGCATGTGCAGCAGTTTAGTTATTAGCTAAACTAGCAAGCTGTGAAAAGATCCATTGATGTGAAAGAAACACTATTTGTCTCTGATGTATATGTTAATAACCAACCTGCAATATATATATATATATCCTCTCCCAGACACCGTTCAATAAACTTTGGGATCTAGTACAACTCGGCGAAAACATTTTTGCCAATGGAACAAAAAGCGGAATTGTCTTCTAAAAATGTATGGTAGGTATTTGAGCGTGAAAACAATAATTTAAGAATTGTAAAGCTTTTTTAACATTTGTTCTGTTTTAGACTAACGTAGGATTCAATTTAGCAGATGCTAAAATTTTCTCCAAACACGCAGGCATGATTGGTGGATGGAGTAAAATTATTAATAATGTTGTATCGAGCTTTTCATTCTGACATATATTCACAAAGTCTGCGATTGCGAGGGCCCCAGCCATTCTATCAGAAAACCAATTAAAAAACCATGTTTGGAATAAAAATGTGCATCCGTTGAACAGCATTTAGCATTTGCTCAAAATTTGAAAATTGTCGTACTGAAGATAATTATCAATAAATGTAACTTTACAATTCTTATATTTTGGTTTTCACGCTTAATTACTCTTTTTTTATTATGTTTGTATTAGCTACAACGCTCGTACGAATGCACATCAAATAACGATAATTTTGATACTTAATCTGTCGAGATATATAGATAGGTTTTATTAATAAAATGACATTTAAGTGTTACAGCGAGATGTAATTAACTATCAACACTAGGGCTTGTGGGGAGCGCTATCTGTCGAGATATATGCGAGGCCCTAGAATGTGATTATTCACCATTTGGAATGCATGCGGGCTGGTCACGTGCGGGTTTTTCCTGGCTTTTTTTTTTCTGGAAGGTTTTGGGAATGCATGATGCACATGCACTACTAGCAGCCTGCGTGACTAGTGTGAGACTCGCAAACCCACTAAACCCGGATTCCATACCACCCCCCCCCCCCAGGCTCGGTATTACTTTGGCATTACATCGAAGCCGTGGGAGAGGCGTCTCTGCCGTTCTCCTTCAATCAGCTCTATCCCTGACTATCATCCGGCATGTCTACCTGCGATTGGATAGGGGGATGCCATTTTGTAATCCGTCCTTTGAGGGTGCGTCGAGACCATGAGGGCCTGGCTGCTCCCCACCCCCTCCCTCGGCTCCTCGTCTCGACCACTCTCCCGAGAGACCCGCTCAAACCTTTCCCGCCTGGCCGTTTCCTTGGCTGATATTGTGGGTTTTTCCTGGCTCATCAAGAAGAATTGTGTGCAATCAACACACCATCCGTGTAAGCGAAGCCTCGTCCCTAAATAGCACACAAGAGGTCGCCGATTGATTTCTTCTTGCTGCGCAGCACTTAGCGACAGAACTCAGTACCTAATTGACAATCTGTGGGCTCCAAAAGTCACGACGACGAGGTAGGCGCCTATTTGGAAAACGGTCCACGTACGACCGGCGTGCACTCCTCGCGTTACCGCCTGCTTTATCCTACATAAAATGGTTGTCAGTTTTCTCGGCATTTGCGGACGAAACCATGCGGCACTTTGTAATAGAACACGCTTGTGTCGCTTATGGGTTATAGGGACTTCTCTAAACAGAAATTTATTTTTGAGTCACACACCACGTTTGCAGCGCCTGTTCAGTAAAAGTACTGATCTCGTAGATAACAAGACGGATGGGTGTCGCACGAGTGACTTAGTTGACAAAGCAGGTAGAAATGCTAGCGTATGTGTATGCATTCTCTTTGATGTTTGTCACAGAACTTTCGGTTACTTCTCAAGTACTACCACAGCTCGTAGCATCATAAACTTGGTACCAAATTATCGTTATTAAATGTGCATTTGTCTGAAGATTTGCATTCGTAGTAGTTAATATGAGCATAATGTAAAAAAAAACAGTATTTAAAAGACAAAATATAAGAACTGTAGAGTTGTACTTCTTGAGAATAATCTTCAATATAGAATTTTTTTTCTATTTTGAGCTAACGTTAGGTGGACAACCTATGAAAATTTTTCCTAGCACGCAGGTATTGTATGCTTGTCGATGGGATGACTGGTGGTCTCGCGATTTAGTGAAGATATGTCAGAATAAAAACCCGATACAAATGTTTTTGGGTAATTTCACTTTCCCTCCAAAAAAGACAGATCCGTCGTTCCATCGCAAATTATTTTATCGCCGACTTGTACCAGACCTTTAAATTTGCACACAAATTCTAGAAGGCCCATATATACAGGGTCATTCATATTGTTGTGCACCCATTTCGAGGTTTGATAGAACTCGGCAAGAAAATAAGTTTTTCCTATGGAGGGAAGACGTGGAAATGTCTTGTTTAGGAGAGAGAGTGAAGTTTATAAAAGTAGTTTTTCCCCCTTTCTTTTCCTACATAGTTGTGCGAAATCTCTGTTTGCGGGAGAACCAGTCAACGCATGAAGGAACCGATTACACCGGCGTGTTCGGAGGAAAATTCTGCACAACGGAAGACACTTCACTAGCTTGCGTAGCAAACAGCTAATACCCAGATTAAGGAAAGTCATGAAAATTCGATATTTTACGTTAACGCGTTTTCCTGAAAAATCGTAAAATGTTTCCATTGCGACCAAAAATGTACGTCTGAAAGACCACTCTCACGCAATAGGAAATTTAATGCCCATCATTTTCGTATCAAGGTGATGGTGCTGCGTTACGTAGTTGTCAAGTCACTAAGCTTTTTCGACAGTCATAGTTGTTATGTTTTACGTGCAAGTTTTCACGTTCAGAACCGCAAAAATTTGCCAAGACGTTTCCGCCCCCTCCTTCCACTAGGAAAATTTATTCTCTTGTTGAGTTCTACCAAACCTCAAAATATGTACCTAACTTTCTCATACGCCCTATGGAAATATGCATGCCTTCGCTTTCGATATGGCTATCGAAAAAGCTTAGTGACTTGACAACTACGTAACGCCGCACCATCACCTTGATACGAAAATGATGGGCATTAAATTTGCTATTGCGTGAGAGTGGTCTTTCGGACGTTCATTTTTGGTCGCAATAGAAACATTTTACGATTTTTCATGAAAAGGCGTTAACGTAAAATATCGACTTTTCATGACTTTCCTTAATCTGGGTATTAGCTTTTTGCTACGCAAGCTAGTAAAGCGTCTTTCGTTGTGCAGAATTTTCCTCCGAACACGCCGGTGTAATCGGTTCCTTCATGCGTTGACTGGTTCTCCCGGAAACAGAGATTTCGCACAACTATGTAGAAAAAAAGGCAGAAAAACTACTTTTATAAGCTTCACTCTCTCTCCTAAACAAGACGTTTCCACGTCTTCCCTCCATAGGGAAAACTTATTTTCCTGCCGAGTTCTATCAAACCTCGAAATGCGTGCACAACAATATGAATGACCCTGTATATATATATATATATATATATATATACATGTAGTTCAATAAGTTCTTAGAATGAAAACCGAGAATTTTCCAAATCATGTTTTTAAATTTTTCATATTCGATATACTCCCCGAGAAGCTCAATACACTTTTCCCACCGAGATTTCAGAGCTTTCATACCTCTTGAGTAGAATTCCGCGTCGTTAGACTGAAAATAGGCATTGACAGCAGCCTTAACCTCTTCATTGCTGGAAAAACGCTTTCCACCGAGACTATTCTTCAAATGTCCGAAGAGGAAATAATCAGAGGGGGCCAGGTCTGGAGAATAGGAGGGTTGTTCAATAAGTTCGAACCTCAGTTGGGCCAGTTTTGCCGATGCTTGCCGGGACTTGTGTGCAGGAGCATTGCCCTGGTGAAACGGGACAACCTTGTTCTGCAAAGCGGGCCGTTTCACGATGAGTTCTTGCTAACGGCAGTCCAACAGTCTTGCATAATATTCTCCTGTGATCGTTTTACAGCTCTCAAGGTAGTCAACCAGCATTATTCTACGTTGGTCTTAAAAAACTGTAGCCATCACCTTTCCGGTCAATGCCGTTGTCCGCACCCTCTTCGGAGGTCCTTCATCAGGTGCACACCATTGCCAAGATGCTTCTTGGGTCTCGGGAGTGTAGTGATGAACCCGGCTTTCATCGACGGTCATGAATCTGCACCAAAAATCCGACAGATTGTTCGACATCTTGGCCAAATTTCGCTGTAAAGCCAAAACAGGCGCGTCTTTTTGGCCTTGGTTGAGCAAATGCGGCAGCCATTTTGCTCTAAGCTCTTTCATCTTCAAGTTTTCGTGTAGGATAAAATGCACACTGCCTAAACTAATCCCTAATGCCTCCGCTATTTCCTTAATGTTCATTCGCTTATCTGTGCCAAGAATTTTTCGCACTTTCTCTACGTTTTCCTCATCCGTTGCCGTTTTTTGGCCTCCTGGACGTAGTTCATCCTCGGTGCTCCTGCGACCTCTTTTTAACACATTAATCCAGTTGAAAACAGTGGCAAAACATGGCGCAGAGTCACTGTACGTCTCGTCTAACTCAATTTTTACTTGGGTCGCATTCCAACCTTTGAAATAAAAATGCTTGATAACCACTCGAAACTCTTTTTTCTCCATTTTTAAAAATCACGCCGATACGTTGCACGGGAAAAGCTATCAAACGAAATCGCAACGGCCAATCACCATAATATATTGAGTGCTAGCAGTCGAAACGTTGCAGTTCCTATTAGCGGTGAAAGCGTGCCAAAATTCGAATTCTAAAAAGCTTATTCTAAGAACTTATTGAACTACCAGTATATATATATATATATATATATATATATATATATATATATATCTTAAAAAAAGTTTTTTCGTTTTTTTAATAATTCTCTACGGACAAAACCGAAAAAACTTTTTGTAGCCCTATATATATATATATATATCATGGAACCGAAAGGTTCTGATACATACTTAAAATAAACTAAACTTCATTCACAAAAGAACGTTTATTTAATCTTTCAAAGTGTTTTTCCTTCAAAATAGCTCCTGTCCGCTGTAATGCATCTGTGCCATCTCTTTTCCCACTTAGTAGCTCAACATTGGCACAATCTTATGCTCAAAAAGACGCACTGCGGCACTCAGAGACAGTCGTCTAGGATCTCTGACCACTTTGTTCCCGTATAATGTAGTCTCAGACCCAAATGCGGGAGGGAGTTGATAAACTCCAGCGGTTGCTCATAACAGGTTACGTCAGCCGCAGCCAATCGATCCCCACGGCAAAACATAATTGCTTTCGTCTTCCGCGAATTTATTTGTAGGTCTTTACTGTAAAGGTAACTTTCTACGTCGCCGATAATTTGACGAATGGCACCGCGGTCCCGGTGTGTCACTACTATGCAATCCGCATCGATAACAACGACGGGGCTTCTAAACTCCTTCCGCACATGGCCGGCTAGGTCTGCGATAAGCAAAGAGAATGCCAGGCAACTGAGAGGGTCCCCTTGAGCGGTATCTACGCTTTCAGCTGCAAGGTGTCTTTGCCCCTTATGTTTTCCGTGAAAAGGTCTTTAGCAAAGAAGCTGGAGAGCACTTGTAGAAAAGAACTACCCATTAATCGGCCATGAAATATGCCGAATCATCAGTACGATGTGTGCGCCGGTACGTTGTCGTGATGAAATATCCCATAGTTGTTTTGCTGGAGTTTTCCTAAAAGTTTGCGATTGTATTCCTTATTGACAATAGAATAAGGCAGCAAACATTCGTGGATGATGATTCCTTTGTAGTAAACAAAACACTCTAAATAGCCTTGGTGTTGGAACTGCTCTATATGCATTTCCTCGATCGACTTTCGATTTAGAAGTACCACTGGGGAAATGAGCTTTGAAACCGATGTCGTAATCGTCTCCTGAATGCATTCTCCGAAACAATATAGAGTCTCTTTCTACCGCCTGAAGGTTCAATTTGGGCATTTCCCGACGGGCGTTAATTTCCTTATTTACTATTTTTGGAACGAACATTGCTGCCTTGGTCAAGGTTGTAACAACTGATCCATAAGACATCTTCAATTTTTAGTTATCTTGCTGAGAATAATTCGGCGATTGTTGAGTACGATACCATGCATTTTTCAACGTTTTACTTTGTAATTGACGTCGAAGGCCTTCCTGAACGGGGGTTATCTTCGGTCTATTCACGTCCGTCGCAAAATCGACGCTACCGCGTATTCAGTGTTTCGGGGCACTGCTTGGTCACCATAAGCAGGTCGTAACGTTTCCACCACTTTTAAACATATGATTTGGTTTTACCACGAAACTTAATACAGATTCGTCGCTTCTTCCGTTTTTCAAAAGCCTTGTTTTCTTTACTTTATTAAATCAAATTTTAACAACAAATGCAACGAAATTGGCCTATATGTAACTGACGAATTGCCCTTCTATGCGGAATAAGCCGAAAGACGTATGTGGTTTCGGTCCGGAGGCAAAATTTAAAGTACTAGATTTTACCGATCCACCTCCGTACTTACACATATTTTCAAGCATGATCAGTGAGTACTATTCTGATCTCACGTATAGTACAATAAATTATGTTCAAGATATACATATATAGAAATGTACCAATCAAATCTCATTTGTATAATCTCGTGCAGTGCACCAATCGCGTTCCAGATGAACCCAATTCTCGAATTATAGCTGTATCGGTACAAAAGAGCCCTACAAGGTAGGAAAAACAATCGACAAATTCTCGTCTTTTTTGGCAAATGCTAGAGGACGATACATTTTTGATTGATATAAGCATGTTACATTCTTCCACTTTACCTGTCTAGATCGTTCTTAAACTTTAGTTCATACATCTTTCCACCGGCCGGAATAGAACAGATGGACGGCGGTCCTGACACCAAGAGGAATCGCGGGTTCTATCTCGGTCGAACACAGACCTATGTCGAAGCTATCTCTTCTAAGATTTACGAATTGGTGACACTTCTTTAAAAAAAATTATGTAATTATACAGAAATGAAATGCGTAGTGTTTAAAAGTTCAAAAATAATATTGCTACCTCCCTACTTGCTTGAATATTCTATTTTTGTTAAGGCAACTGGTCTCATGGTGATCTCGTGTATTGCCCAGCAGAACATTGGTATATGGCAGTTTAATTTGTGGATTCGTGGAGTGCCGAAATGAGCTACATATGGTCTGATATACTGGATAATTGGCAGATAGGTAACCAAACCTTTCTTTTCAGGCTCCCATTTTTGCATGAGAAGGGAAAGGAGTTCGAATTGCTTATTTACTTAAAAACCTCTTAATGTGAGGAGTGCTTTAAGTGGCCACCAGCAAAAATGAGTCAATCACTGGGGTATCCTATGACACATAAAGACTAAAGCACATGGAATTTTAAAAATACTATTTAAAGACCATTGAGAAGCACAGACGTGTTGAGACAACGGGTGCGATCTCATTTTCTGTCGATGCGTGAAATGCCGAGGCAAGGTGCTGAAATGGTCTGATGTAACGGATAAAGCAAACAGGTAAGGAAACGTCACTATAACCAAGCGTCATGTGACGTGTGCATCGCCGTCTTGTTTCAGAGATAAATGTTTCGGCAGCAGAGCAGTCACCCAACAACTCCCCCGAACTTCCATCAACACACAGTGGTGGGTGCTCACGCCTAGAAACAGTGCTGGCGGTGTACCATGTCTAGTACCATAGTTACGCTTTCGTTTATCTTTAAGTTGTAGACGCGCCTAGGGAGGCCATTTTTTTCGCCTCAAGGGCAACAAAATGCGCTCTTCTCTCTCTAAACGCGTATGAGGAAGGCTGGATTTTTGTAAAAACTTCCATGTCTTACACGTTCGGTGTCATTGATCATTCATTCATCATTGGTCATTGATTGTTTCACCGTTAGCGTTTGTCAACCTAAGAATAATTACATTTTTTTCTGATTTAAATATTAATAATAATACTCAAACTTATTTAGCTACTCCTTATAATTCTTTAACATTATGATCGTTACATACCAACGCCGGTGAATACAGAAACTCTTCTATCTCGGGTTTATATGTGACTCTATCTAGCCATTTTATTATTTTTATTTTTTATTTCTTAGTATCTCCTCCCTAGATTTATTTTTTATTTCATAGTATCTCCTCCCTAGATTTATTGTTTTATTTCATAGTATCTCCTCCCTAGATATCTGCCTAGTATACCAGCAAATATTGTAGCAAAATTTCACTACTTATGCCAAACTTGTTGAGATTTGTATTGGCCCATTTCCATCCTACTACCAAAAACAGCTGGACGTAGAATATATTGTATATTACGCTCATTCACCTGGGTACAACGAGGCGCCGCCTCGTCTACTCTAGGGAACTTGATGCATCTTTATGATATGATTAAAAATAATAATCAACAGCAATCGAACTGTATTATTGTTTAGAAAGAATGGAGTGATTTTAAGTATGATATTTGAGTATTCAGGAAAGATCCACAATGTACCATTGTTGATAAGACGGGCCAAGGAGTTCACGTTTTTACTCAAACACTTTCTTAAAAGATCAATGAGAAGCACAAAGATGATAACGTTAAAGGTGCAATCCGATGTTTTATCTGCAAGTACCTTTGTATATTGCAATTTCTGTAGATGTGTAAAATGTCGATGCGAGGTGCTGATAGATTCTGATATGGTTTGAGGTTAACGAATTTTACGAGAAACTCTAAGGTTTCCATCCAAGACACGGAGCTGGTGGAAACAGTCAGGAGACATAGCAACATCAAGTTTCCGGAGTCAGTTGGCTGAGAACTGATTGGCTCGACCTCTCGACCGCCGCAAACTAGTCTAATGGAACTTCCACACTTAGAGTGACGCAATGGAACTGCGAAGGAGTCGAACCTCACCACCCGGTGATACTGAGATACATGCAATAGTACGTAGGACGCAATGACGCTTACAGATACTTGGGCAATTGAACCTACAGTTGAACAAGTGCGCTGGTAGGTGGCGAAAGGCCTCGGCTTGCAATGGGAGTCGTCGGAAAGAGCTAGCGATGATGTCGTGATGCTCCACAATGGAAAAAGTCCAGGTTAGTGCTATCTACAAAGAAGACTGTTGGCGTGCCAGACAAGAGTCCAGCCCCGTTAAAACGGGGTAAGGGTCATCCTATCCATTAATTGCCAACACCGACCGTGCATTATGCATTTTCCAAACCTCCCAATATAAGGCCATCCCGTCGGAACCCTTACTATCGTTTGACAGCCTTCGCTAAGGATGCACGATAGAGCGTGCTGAAGTCTAATGCTCATTGTCTCCTAGCATCGACGCAAGTGGAGGTGATTTTGGCCTGTCCGCCTCTGAAGCAATACAAGAACACTGTCGGAAACCTAATGTGTGGCGGTAACTGTCACAGGGATGTGCTAACGTTGTCGGGTCTGGTAAGCCAAGGTCCTCTTGGCTACCGGTCAACAGATTTTCTTGTTGTAGGATACATAGCTGTATCGTCCTGAACAGGTTGATGATTCGTGTATTGGCCGTGATCAGATACAAGATAAACCGATAAAACATAAAATACAAGAGTGGAACAGTTCCTAATGGAACTAAATACAAGAATGGAACAGTTCCTAATGGAACTAAATACAAGAATGGAACAGTTCCTAATGGAACTAAATACAAGAATGGAACAGTTCCTAATGGAACTAAATACAAGAATGGAACAGTTCCTAATGGAACTAAATACAAGACTGGAACAGTTCCTAATGGAACTAAATACAAGACTGGAACAGTTCCTAATGGAACTAAATACAAGACTGGAACAGTTCCTAATGGAACTAAATACAAGCATGGAACAGTTCCTAATGGAAAAGAATAAGTTTGTTGCCCAACACTGTTCACCACACAACACAAAATATGTAGGAATTCAGTATCGGTCTGGAAAAGACCAAGAGTCATTGGCTTGATAGAAAGCAACGACAGAAGCCGTGACGTTTTGACGAAACAGAACAAGAAGTAATCAAATGTGCATTAACTTGGGGACAGCAGAGTTTGCTCACTACTTTACTTAGTTAGGTTTTTTTGCCTGACACGACGAATACGTTTAACCAGAGATATGCAGGAGATAAATCAAAAACGAATACAATATTTGCATAGCATAGCTTAGCAGCCTTAGCAAATGCTCTCACTAAGACTGGGAATTTAAAGATTGCGCTAACGACCTTAAACGGATTCTATGTTTTTGGCTCCAACTGGCCCGAGCTAACATAGAAACAGCGCACTAATTTTCGAATATTAACAGTGACGAAAAACGTAGACTAACAATACATTTTTCGGTCGCAGGAGACAAAGGCTCAATTAAGGAATCATCTCCCGAACTGTCCACTGAGGGCCGGCCTTCAATTCTGCGTAAATGTAAGTTGAAACGCCGGATCCAGCAGTAACTAAATATAAACGGCCCTTTTGCCGTTTTTCATATATAGTTTTATATATTTTGTTTCTTTGTTATTTGTACGCATGTATTAGGAATGCCACGAATGCTCATGCACGAAAAATTAGTTTCCAATTTATTTCATTTAACTATTAAATGCAGTTTTTGCCTCTTTAGTCCGATTACATTTGTTTGTCATTGGTTCGTTTCTGGTATATATATATGTAGTCGGGTAAAATCTACTAGGGTAACAAATAAGAAAAATACAGAATACAGCTTCACATACAACCTAGGTCCAGATTGTCACATGATTTTAATGGTGCGTTTGGTTTAACCATATATGAACATATTTTGTGGACTGTGCTTTGCTACAGATTTTTTTAGAGGAAGTTTTTATGCAGTTTAAAACGTGGCGTTGGTGACATATTTGATTGCAAAGCTGGCAAATACAGGCTTTGTCCGGCTTCTAATAGTTACACTGTCTATATGGCTTAAGGTGAAAGCCCATAAATGGCAAGTCTAACCGTAAGGTGTCGAGTAAGCGTAGAAGTCGCTGTCCATGTATCTATCTGCCCTACCAGTTTTCAAGAAGAAGTCTGGGTTAACTGATGCCTTGAATTTTACCTTTTGATCGCGAATGAACCTCTTAAACGACGCAGTGTCTGGTAGAGCATATATTCCGTGTAGTTCTTTGGCGAGGAGCGCCGACCCCATCCAAAGGCAAGCCACATCTTATTACTGATTGCTCTGTAAATCCCCATTGCTCGCCTTAGAACTTAGGTCGTAACACTATCTAATAGTGCAACATCTCGCACGCTCAGAACTCTTAAATATGAGTACTAGCTTTAAATCGAAAAGGCGTATGACGGTAGCTACAAATAGTTCCTTCTTTTTTTTTTTCTGGGAGGTTTCGGTAATGCATGATGCACATGCGCCACTAGCAGCCTGCGTGACTAGTGTGAGACTCGCAAACCCACTAAACCCGGATTCCTCCCCACCCCCCCAGGCTCGGTATTACTTTGGCATTACATCGAAGCCGTGGGAGAGGCGTCTCTGCCGTTCTCCTTCAATCAGCTCTATCCCTGACTATCATCCCGCATGTCTACCTGCGGTTGGATAGGGGGATGTTATTTTGTAATCCGTCCTGTGAGGGTGCGTCGAGACCATGAGGGCCTGGCTGCTCCCCACCCCCTCCCCCCTCCCTCGGCTCCTCGTCTCGACCACTCTCCCGAGAGACCCGCTCAAACCTCTCCCGCCTGGCCGTTTCCTTGGCTGTCTTGAGTGTCAAAACAGCGTCGAACAAGTTCGTCGCCTCCCTCCATGCCTCCGCCGAAGTCATCATATGGGAGACCACCTCCTTGGTGGGTCGGCCTCTCACAGTGGTTAGTGCTGCGTCCCGTGCTTCCCTGAGAGCATCACACCGCAGAACAGTATGCTCTACGTTGTCCGTTTCTCCAGAGTCGCACAGTACGCAGATATCGCTGATGGCCTTCTTGATCCTTGACAGGTAGCTCTGGAACTGGCCGTGTCCGGTCAGAACCTGAGTCGTCCAGTAGGAAAGCTCCCCGTGTCGGCGGTCATACCATGCCCTGAGGTCCGGTATCAGACACTTGGTCCAGCTCCCTGTGGTCACACCGGGTCTTACCTGCGCCCATTCCTCATGCCAGGCCGATATAGTGGCACTCCTGGCCCTGGTGAGATCCACACTTTCGTCTAGATACATTTTACTTCGTTGAGCCACTAGGAGGTCCCATGGCAGCATTTTGGCTAGGACCAGGAGAGCTTCGGTCGAGACTGTTCGATACGCCCGGCTTACCCTGATTGCCAGCGTTCGTTGGGTCGACCTTAGTGCCCCCCTATTTTTCGCCGTCCGCATTGCCATGTCCCCCCAGACTGGGGCTGCGTATAGCGCCGTTGATTGGCCACCGAGGCCAGGAGCTTTCTTTTCACCTCAGCCACCCCACCGACCCCAGGCATGATCCGCGCCAGGTTCAGGGAGACCCTTTGGGCCTTTTCGGCCACGTACTTAACGTGTGCCGATCCAGTCAGTCCAGTGTCTAGCATGACCCCAAGGTACTTTACCTTCTTTCTGATTTCTATCGGGTGGCCCGCCATCACGAGGTTAATGCCGGTCGTCCTCTTTCTGCCTGTTAGGTACATCGCCTCCGTCTTGTCGGGTGCCAATTTCAAGTGATGGGACTCCATCCACTCGGACACCATTGACAAGGCCTCATTGGCGGCGCTCTCCAGGGCTCTTTCGGTCCTGGCCGTTATCATGAGTGCAAGGTCATCGGCGTACGCCAACGTCTCCACCCCATACGGGAGACCTCGGATCTCGAGTACCCCGTCGTAAGCTATGTTCCAGAGCACGAGTCCTAGAATCGAGCCCTGTGGGACTCCGGCAGTAACCTCGTACTCCTGCCCCCCTGCAACCAAGCCTCTGTCATCCAGGTAGGATGAAATCATTCGACGGAGGTAGAGGGAAAAGCCCTTCCTCTTCATCGGCTCCACAATTACTTTCCAATTCATTGTGTTGAAGGCATTTTTGACATCCAGGAGGATCAGGAGCACGAACTTCATAGTCTCCTCACCCGCCCGTTTCAGAACCTTCTTTAGAGCCCCTAATGCGGATCTGCCCTTCCGGAAGCCGTACTGGGCATCTGATAGGGCGTTCTTTTCCTGAATCTCGTCGTTTAGTCTTTTGACTATAACGTTCTCCAGGAGCTTACCCATGGCGTCAATGAGGCATATGGGCCGGTAAGCCGAAGGCCCCGTCTTCCTTTCCGGGTTTGGGGATTAGAACCAGGCTTGCCCTTTTCCACAGCCTCGGGAATCTCCCCTCTCTCAGAAGCTTGTTGGCAAGGTCTTGGAAGACCTTAGGCCACCTTTTGACCAGTAGCCTTGCTACCTCTGGGGGAATTCCGTCTAGGCCGGGCGCTTTACCGGTTGCCAACCGATTCCGGGCTTGTTCGACCTCCTCCAGCGTCACCTCCGGAATGTCCTCCGGGGTGACCGAGAACTCCTCGTTTTCTCTCCGCGGCTGTACCGGAAAAAGACCGGTTACAGTCTCCCGCAGCACATCCGGGGGGAGTTTCGGGGGAGGTCTCCGGAGTTTGGCCATAACTATTCGGTACGGCAGGCTCCATACGTCGCTCTCCACCGCGTCTATCAGCTCTTTCTCCGCTCGGGCTTTACTTTTGGCGATGAGTCCTCGGAGTCTCGATCGAGCAGCCTTGTACTCCGTCAATTGGGATTCAGCTCTTGCGGTCTCTCGCTCCCCGTAAAATCCCACCCGTCGTTTTCTTTGCGTTAACCAGCTGCGTGTTCTCGTGAAAATCCTATTTAGCCTAATGCAAGCCCTGCGGGCAGCTGCGATCCCTTTGTTCCACCAGTAATTAGGAGGGTGGCGGCTCCCATGGTGTTGTGAGGGAGCAGCTTTCTCGCATGCTGTAGAGAGTATGCTAATTATTTAATATTCATTCCCCACCGTGTCTCCCAGTTGTTTGCAACCCTCGTCTATTTCAGCCACTAGAATCTTGGCGTCGAGTTTCCGCATCTGCCATCTCTTACTAGGGGGCGGGGCGAGGGCCACCTCGGGGGTACTGATGGTGAAACAGATGCATCTGTGGTCACTCATGGTCTCCTCCGTCTCCCTCACCCTCCACTCTACCACCAGTGAAAAGGCCGCCTCATTGACCATTGTTAGGTCAATGAAGGCCGTCTGGCTCCCTCTGGAAAAGATGGGGACCCTTCCGTCATTAAGAACCATTAGACTTTTTTCAGCCATCCACTCCTGTAGAGTTTGGGCCCGTCTCAAACTACAAATAGTTCCTGCTGCGGTTTCACTGACCCCAATGTCATAATGCTTTTCTTACGCGGCAAGCAACGTGCTTGATGAATGCGTTACCAGAACGTATATATATATATATATCTTGTTTCGTATATTACTTAGACGACTGTAACTCAATTTTGAGAGAAGAAGATTGTGAATGGCCGTAAGAACGTCAAACACGGTACCTTTGGCGGTTGCCTCCAGTGTCGCTTCCTAGGGCTACATGCCGCGTGAATCTTAGGTATGAACTGCTAAATAATGTCAGCTAAGCCAACTATTTTGCTGAAGTGATCCGGAAACCTCTACGGCTTAATCAGGCAACTTAATAAAAGTGGTTTTGTAGGCTTCGGCCAAATGTGGATGGTCAACGCCGTCACCTCGAGTGGTTTCCCTTTCTTCCGTTTATCACACTCGAGCTTGAGAGGCTTCACGAAGGCATCGACGATACACAGCATTCAGTCTCGAGACTAAAAGTGTCCGCATAACCTGTCACTTGATATGTAGCTATGCCTAGCTTCAATCGTCCCTTTCTTCACAGCCATTTATTATTTATACGTCCACAATAGATAATAAAATCTTAAGTCCTTATGGATCATTTGAAGAGCCACCGTCCTTGCTCTGCTGGTTTATTAAGGCGGGCGTTTACGTCAATCACACAAAGAGAGTGTCACCACTTCCGCGTACTGGCTACAAGGACTTGACGATATTTTCCACTTTGTATTTTGGGTCTTCAATAATTAGAGGCCTTATGTACAACGCCACCAGATTGGTCACGTTTCCTTTTAGTGCAATTGTACTTCTTCTGAGGCTGAAAGGTTGAAAAATCGTGTATGTTTAACGGACCATGTCTCTGTTAAAATAATTACATTGATATTTTTATCGCTGACTGGAGTAACAAAACCAAAAAAACTAGTTAAGATCTCATATACAAAAAAATATCTAGCAAATCCCAGACTGCTAAAACACCAATACACACCAAAAACCAACCGCATACGTTTATATTATGCGCGTTCAATTGAATTAGAAGACCCTTGGAACCTTGGAGCTATACAAAATCGATCCAAGTGGGATCGAATTGCTGGGTTCTACTCAGAAAGAAGATGATAGAATTGCTCTGTTGCATCACGCACACAAAACAATGTCTTGCAGGTTTTGCTCATGTTCACACAGAGGCTAAATACTCTAAACACTTGACCACAACTCTCTTGACCTGTAGCCCGAGTGTTTGATGGGGGGACGGTGGAGCAATGCTCTGAAGGAAAAGAGGTGAGAGCCTAGTGGAAAAGAAGTGAGTGTCCAGTGGAAAAGAAGTAAGAGCGTTCAAGGTATCGATTTGTTCACTCGCTTACTATCTGCTTGAACATCTTGGAAAGATAGTTGACTAGAGCTATTGGTCAGCCGCTGTTTTACGGTCAACTCGTCCCACAATTTAGTGGAAATGTACCAATTTTCAGAAGTACGGTTAAAATGCTAGCTATTGATCGAGCAATAGCAATACCAACCCAAAAAAAATTCAAGGAAGTGTTTACGACACTAGCAAAAATAAACGTTACTGAAAATATAAGAGTTGCCAAGATAAACCTAAATCTAAGTGCGCAAGAGGCTTCTGCCATCAACACAAACTCCAGCTCCGACCGGATGTCCTCCTAAGGAGAAACGTGCGACACATTGATTAAACCAATCGAACAAACATTTCGATATGATTCGTTGGACACTTTTGGACCGAGGGGCAACACGCAGCTCTGGCTTCTCGTTCCACCTCTAACATTACCACCATTAAGCACAGTGACGTTGTCAAAGTTGTTTTTTACGTTCTGATCGGCGGAGGCCAATAAGCCAGCATTTGACTTTGTTCGTGTTCGACCCATTTTCCCCCACGTATGAGCCAGCGGTTGAGTATCCATTTGCCTTGGGTCAGCACATCTTGAAGAAGGTGCTGATCCAAAGTAAGTGAATCTACTATGAGTACTAGGCAAAAATTTGAAGGGTCCTTGCAAGTAAGTTGGCTACGCTATTCAGACATACCAGACAGCCGACGAGGGGAGAGTACTCAAGACACGGAACCGCGCCACATTATCCCTGCTATTCAAGAGAAAGCGCGACGATTATGTGAATGATCAGAATCTTTATCGGAGCATCGTATCGGAACGCACACTTAAGAACGTCTTCGCAAAGTCGATCATCGCAAGCGTGCTTCCAACTGTCGAGATAATCTTAACGTCGGAGCAATTCGAGTTCATTGGAGCAATTCAAGAAGGGCCAAGGTACACAGGGTGCACGACGATGTCATCGTGGTTGCCCGTCGCGACCTCAAAGCTATCTGCAGAATCGCTGGCATGGTAGAAGCTTATTTTCACAGCACAGGATTGTTTCTCAAGGAATTAAGGTGATTCTACTTGTCGGGGGTTCACGTTTACTTCCTGTCCATTCGGAATGTCTATAACGACAGATTTTACAATAGCAGCTCTCATAGTCGGGATCACTTGACGCGGTAGTTGTCTTCACTAGTTTAAGGTGAGGGTCATGGATAGCTTCCACTTTGGTAGTTTTTAAATGCTTTATACAGAAGCCCACACTCTATCAGCGCGTAGCGAGATGGCGAAGACATTTGCGAGCCCTCGCAGTTGACACACGTAAACAGTTGCATGCAGTTTAGGCCATGTCCTAACCGGGCTTACCACAAAACCTGCAAAAAGCTTTCATACGGCATGCGACAGCTACACGGCCAGCCGTTGGTCACATAAAACACGGAGCACGCAAGCACGAGCATAGATATTTTTTTAAATACAAAACACCTCAGTTCGCATGGCGGCGTGGTCTAGGGGACTAGTGCGCTAGTCATGGTTGTCATCTACCAGTCCCCGGTTCGATCCCTGTTGTTGATCGAATTTTCTAAATTAAAAACAACCTCCTTAATGTTTTTATTTTTTTGTTCTAGTTCGCAGAGCTTTAAAACTTAAGCGAAGAGAATTTTGTCTGCAGATTGTGCCATAAGCTCGTTGTTGACTAATTGTAATTGAAAAAAAAGCTTCTTTTTGGCAGCGCTGAAATAGAGAGATATCTCTACAGGGCACCTATTAGAGGTTTTTTCTACCTATTTGACTCTTTCAAAGTCAAACCAATATTCCACTCGGTTGAACCTCTATCTGATTCGGATTGAGTCGCTTGACTCTAATTCACGATAGTCAGCAATAACCGCGATGTCCACTTGGCGACTGCACTGGCGACGCATGCAATTGAACTGAGCTCTTCGTGCGTGGGCGTCTAGCCTCCAACTCCACTGTTAGAGTTCATGAATGGCGCAAACGTTACTTTTTCCTGAAGAGTCTAGCTGTACATTTCTATCCGGCTTAAAACTTCGAAGTCGTGTCTTAGGTAAGCCCTAAAGGGACAGCGGGACTACCTCTGCCAGGCGCATGGCATATGCACCCATCAAAATCAATGTTATATATATATATATAATACAGAAATTTAATGTATTAGCTTAGATACTGTTGCTAAGTTTAATTTCTACTGGCTCACATTTCTATCTACTAACAGATTAATGGTAGTTTAAAAAAACTAAACTACATTCTACTCTGTATATTTCGATAGACATTTTGAATGCCACTACAGGTATATTGTGTGTGAATATGCTCTAAATAGCTAAAACATGCACACCACATCCTCCCCACAAGAGCGCGTGTTGGGGGTTGAACTAATTAGTAATACTGGTGCGTGAATAGGGCTTTTGGATGTACTCAAAATCTTTGTTTACTGTTATTACTTTGTTTGGCAACAATATAATCGGAAACCATACAGTGGTGAAGCTAGGCAGCCTCCAATAAGTGCCCTGTAGAGATATCTCTAAAGGACGTAGCTAGATAGAAAACGAGGAATATTGTTCTAAAATTATTTTTATTTCCCAGTTAACAGCTTTAGTGTAGTAAGAAGATACTTTAATCATTTGTAACCCAAACAGGCACCGTAATCCAGTAGAGTAAATTAAACCGTTCGAGCCTAATTGAGTATAACATTGTCGTAATGTATATTGAAATACCTAAAAAAAATATGGAAACAAACAATGCTCTATTTGGTAGAGTCAGGTTGACAGATTTTTTTGTATTTGGCAACAGAGAAAAATATGCAGCTGCTAATGATGTCTGCCCTTTGGAAGATTTACTTCTATAACGCCATCATTCTTGATTATGCCGGTATAGTATATTTACGTACAACATGAACGTAAACCAAAATCCGGCATTGCCCTCGAGGCACGCCAACTAATGCAATATAAGGATTACAATATCTGCCAATAAAGTCTCACATAGGTGTGAAACATTATTCGCATTATATATTTTTCTCCTTCATGATCAAATGTATTGTGTTTTTCTACATATATCTAAGTGTTTAGCTTTCTTTCTATAGTCGTAAGTAGTTAATTCTCCCTGAATTAAGAGAAATAAAGATATCTACTTAGGGTGATTGCAGACCCGTGGCTCAACAGGCTCGAGGAGCGTTAGTGTGCTAAGCGAGGTTTATTACAACGGGATATCAATGGCGTATCTCGTAAACATACATGCATTGGCGCTTCTAGAGGCGGTGGGGAGATAACAGCATTGCAGATGCCCTGTAATATTGATATGATTCATATGCTAAACTGTTTTACTTCCACCGCTATAAACAAGCGTAGGTCTGCCGCGAAGCAGTGCCGCCGGCTGGGCAATAGCACTCCCTGAAAAAATCGCCCAGCCGGAACTTCAGCAGGAGTCAAATTGTAGACGCAAAACTAAGACGCATTGAAGAGTTTGCCAGCGTCAGCAACCTAGCCCTGAACGGCAACTTTTGTTACTACAACAAATTATCGCAGCAAATAATAGACGCCGAAATCGATCCACTGGAGCGTCTATATATTTAAACTAGAATATATATATAATTTTTTTTTTCAAAACAAAAAATGGCCAACATGAAGTATGTGATGTTACTCTTCAGCTTCTGCACGGGATTTACCTTGTTTATGCATTTGTGCATTTCAGCAAAAACGCCAAATGTTACCAGTTTGTGTCCAGAGAATACCGGTGAGTATAAAAGTATACATTTACGAATTTATTAGTTCATCAAATACGTTCCGCTTTGGTATTGTGAAGCTAGGATAGACCATGCAATGTGATTTAAACATTATCCGTATTTTAATAAGAAAGAAGAGGTAGTTAATAAAAACCGTAAAGTTTTAGAATAAACTACTTTAAAATGCACGCCGATTTAGAACGAAACCGCAACATAAATATGGTCGCAGGCACATTAAGCAGTAACAGTCATTATTTTCGTTAAACGTACATATTTAAATTTGTGACGGCGAATTAGTTGCGCACGCATTTTTATTTGCAGTTAACATATAGACGCAGTATACGTTCTACTTTCTACTAAAGAGCACGAACTAGATACGCACTCAAGACGAAAACCAATACTGGTTTTTAAATACCTGTTACACATAAACACATCAACACGTGTATAGGGATACATTCAATTGAATGTTGTTTTATCCCTAAATAACAATTGAGTTAACACACTATTTGTCGCTTTATAATTTGCTACGCCAATCTAATGAGACATTTTTACGAGGACCAGCACTCCATCGGCTCGAGGATGTTCTAACAGTGCGAAACGTTATTTACGGTTACGTAACCAGAACACCTCCAATCTCATTCCAACGACCATCTCAAAACTCTGTTTCTTTCAAGGGTAATTTTGCATTGGGAACGCTATAGATTTGCATGACTTCCAGAAAAGTTCATAACCTTGCCTAAAGCAACTACGTTTCTCTAATGTGCTACACATTTTTATATTATAAGATCCCAACTTAAACACAGGTCTGTGAGCGGCAACATGCCGCCGTCCAATTTTTCCAATGACAAATACCGTAAAGGCTATTTAGCTAGCACAAGACCGGTGTCCTCTCTGGCTCAACTCGTAACCATTGATGAGCATACAATCAGGCATTTTAATTAAAATAGGGTGCCTGGCACGCGGCATAGAACACCGTCCCGGGGAGGGGGTGACTTTTGTCGTTTACCAAGCTAAGATGATTTGGTACCGGTGCATTCTGATCCTAAATGCGGCATGAAAGTTTTAAAATTCTCTTTGGGCAAACGGTGTCGTACGGTGGTAATCTGCTATCACTGTATTAGTGAGTTGTCGTTTTTTTTGTTAAGGGCTTTGTTTTTAAACCCACACACAATCCTATTGGCTTGTTGGTACATCCCTGGACCGAGAAGATAACCGGAAATTCCGGCACTAGAAGTTGCGGGTCTTACCCGGCGCCGCTCATGTAATGATTGCAAAACAATGTTTCTTATATTTTACAGGTTTAGGCTAAGGTGATAATACTTAAGTTAATATCTTCTCTACAGAATTTCCCATCGTAATTTGCTTCAGCATTCTTCTATATGTCGACAGGGCGAGGCTATTTTAAAATGTAAGATAGACTACAATATTCACGGAATATATACATATATGCATGTCAGATGTGTTGAATAACTTAAAACAGAAAGAAGAAGGGTACACTAATCTAACTAACTAACGCGTCACACTTCCTAGAGATGGGAAATATTGACATTGGGCTTGTCGACATAGCCTGTGATGGAGTCCGTAGATTGTAAAACGTGTTACCAATGTAACGGTTCAGTCCATCTAGACCGTCAACCAAACAGAAGACTTGACCACCAGCTTGCAGTTCTGTCGAGACCGGTGGCGTGGTGCATTCGCCTGCGTCTCGCGACCAGAGGAGACACATAGGCTCGCGGGTTTGAGCCTCACCGTTGCACATTTGTATTTATGGGGGTCCATCGATGAAGCAATACGAAAAGTAGTCCCGTGGACGTTAAGTCTTGGCTGAGGGTCACCCCGAAAGGTTTATAGACCGTCACTTGTGCGGCCTATAAACCTTTTGGGGTTGCGCATGCGACCAAGAAGTCTGCGTTAGTGTAGGCGAAGTTTAGGTTTCACTTCTGGTCTGACCTGCTTCATTTGACGCATTCCTGGAACGCTATCGTGACAGGTGGCAATTTGGCCATCTGATTTTGATAGTAGCTTCGTTTTCGCGAAGAATTACTGCTAGGAGACCAAACAGTATCGAGGGGACATCTACACTTAAGAGAGTAGAAAAGCGCTGGTGGTCCCTAGGTGCTTAAATAAACGCACCCGCTTCAAATTTGCATCCATCAGCAGAGCCTCTATCGAAGCAAACGTTGTTCGCAAACGCCGTAAAAACATACTTCGAACTAATAAGATTGGCCGCTAAAACACAAGGTATTTCCCTTCTGATATATTAGCAGGTAAATATTCATTTACATTAAGTGTTATGTTAAGACTAATTTAGAATTTGAAAAAAAAATCAGTGATTTTATGCTGCGCCTGTGGCGCTGGCGAATGGGGTACTATGAGCCTACTTAAGTTGGATACTATCAACCTTATGCTTTATTTTAACAGGGAAAGCTACAGCCACAGCAGTGGTGAAGAAGTAGAAATTTCTCACTAAAGTGAGTTGTGTAATTTAAACGAGTATAAGCTAGAGAAGCGATACAGAAGGTGCGAAAGAAACGTTTGCCTTTAACAATAGTGGAGTAAAGTAATGCGCCATCCTTCTAGTGAAACATATGTGCTTCTCGTTTTTCTCTTTTTTATTTATTACTACATCATCTTCCGGTATTGTTAATTACACTACATAACACGTGTTCATTAAGTTTCGAAAACGGCATTCGTTTCCGTTTATCTAGGATATATATAGAATATGTTGTGTATGCATCTTCTGGAAAATGTCATCGACCTAACGCCCAGATAGCTCTGCCTTGACCGACATGTTTCATAATAATATTTGGTGCAAATAAGACCGCAAAATGTGCAGCGACACATCAGAAAAGTTATGAAACCCAGCGCAATGGCACGGTTTGTGCTGGAACCCATGGACGGAGTAGCGGGTGAAAACGTGACGCTGCCGAAAAGCGGTTCTACCCATTCATTGTTTAACATTGTCGGTGTTTCGTAGAACGCTTCTGGAAATCCACTCCGGCGCATTGTTTAAGCTGGAAATCATTAAAAATACTTTAAGAGAGCTGGTCCTGGACTTAAACCTTTCGAATGCAAAGCGACGGTGTTTCCCACTAAACCACCTTGCTTTAAGTTACTTAGAAAAAAGAGTGGCAACGTTCTGGCAGTATTTTTAGGACGATTTCTGCGCACGCTGCAATGCCTAGCAAGAAATCTATAAAAATATGCGGGCCAATAGAAAGTTGTATTTTTGCAATGCCCGTATTGCTAAAATTCCTCTATTTTTTGGAAACTTAGTTTACAGGTCCATTGTGTCTAAAGCCCGACAAAGTATATCGCCACCCGGTAAGAATGCTGCTCCATCTATTGCGATAGTATTTCTTGTCTGTGTTTTTAATACTGCCTAACTGTAGTTCGCGCGTAGTCTAGTTTGTTATTTATATCTGAAATTAATTGAATGTCTTGTGCTATTCATATAAAGCTCACCCACTTTTATTCTTTTAAATGGGGAGCCTTCGACTTTCTCTACCTGTAGTACTCAGTCGTTTTATTGACATGCCTTTTGACAGGTATTCTGTCACAACATGTATCAAGGCCGTAGATCGTTTTGAAGCACCCATCGAGATTTTTTCATTCCACTGTGTCTTCATCTGCGTCAGTCAGATTTCATGTTGTAAAAAAATAACCATGTGTTTTTTTTAGCGAAACTTGGCTACCGCCAGTCGTCAATCAAAGGCTTGGGTAAGTTTAATGCTTTTTTACTTTCTTGACTTTACGTGAGATCGAAAGCGGTCCAGCCAAAAACACAAGCCGAAAGTTGTGTAAAACAGACGACACATGTCTCGCGGTAGGCGTCACGGCCCCAGTCACGGTTTTGAATGGGAAACTCCGCAGCCCTCTTACACATTAGTTGATTCAGTGTGTAGGCAAAAGTCTTAATCTTTTGGCAGGAAACTTGACAGCATTTAAGTTTCTGTATCAGATGATGTCACCCGCCATACAACGAAGGAATGTAAATCTATTAACTACTGTAGTCATTACTACTACAGGACGCGGAGAAGACCTGTTGAAACTGATTCAATGTGTTCGCATATCACACTTGAAAAGTTTGAAACAAAACATCTGTAGAGGGGACACTCGTCTTTAACTTGACATCGGTAAGACCTATGCCATGAAGCTTCGAAACAGCACCTTATGATGAGTTGCTGGTTGTACTGCACATCTCCAGAGCACATGAACAACCGCTCATACCTCGGGTGTTTTTATGTTCTCATCCGGCTAATTATCCACGATTTATCAGTACAGTTCAGTAAATCAGTACCTACTGTTTGTCACATGTGTCTTTCATTTGGTATTTAACAGCATCCGCAAGTGTGTTGTCACACTTGATTTAGCTGTTATATATATATATATATATATATACGATTTATATATATATATATATATATATATATATATATATATATATATATATATATATATATATATATATATATATATAAGTTATTTTATCTTATATGTTTTTATTTGTTTATTTATATATTTGTATCATACGTTTTTACTTATTAAACAGTTATATATATATATAAAAAAAAATTACCCATCTCTGTGCAATTTAGATGACTTGTCTACCGTGCCGACGATTCAAACTTCGCCAGTGGATTCACAATTGGAGCACTCAGACCATGGTAGTATTATTTGTTTGCTAAACACATGTAATTCGTATTCTTAATAATTTGCTTGTTTTGTAGTCACTTAAAATCTTAGACATGCCTGTTTTATTGTCTCCTCGGAATAGCTGAAAACATAAATTGACTGTCATACTCATATAGGACTTTGAACCATTGTAACAGACACTTTTCATCATGTGATAATAAAGGTGCACTTATGTTATGTTACAGACTTTTCTTCTTATGACGGTATGCGTGAGTTGGCCACAGTGGCCAACTCAGCCTATGGGCTCCGTCCCAAACCTTTCTATTTACAAACCGTTTAACTCGATTTTCTAGCAAACCGGAGGCTTATTATATCAAAACCGTATTATAATTTATATGTGTCCTGTATTAATCTGCTAAAATATAATTGCTCTTTGAATTAAAGGAAAAAGAGTTCCTCCAATTTGCAGACCTGCAGCTAAACAATTAGCCGGTAAGAAAAAAATTACATGATACGTATTAGGTAATAATTATATATATATATATATATATATATATATATATACAGGGTGTCTGTGAAAAACAACACTAAACTCAGGGGTATGGTTAAACTTGATAGAAAGGGGACAACGAAAATGGTTCGTATAGAAGTGAGATAAAAAAAAGTCTGAGTTGTGATTACTCATTATTATTTCTTATTATTATGTTCGAAATTTCATGCTCAGGTTCTTGAAATGTTTTCGTTTCGCGTGCACAACTAATACGTTCAGACAAACGTACGTCTTACGTGTATCATGTTGGTACTAAACTAATCGTGCTGATATCTATGGTTGCAAGCTAACTCAAATCTGCCCATGGCCATATCGAGTGCATACGAGTGCATACATGGAGCTACCACGTTTGATTTCGTTGCCAACCAAGCCAATCGTCAACTCTGTAGAAGCTCGGGAAAATATTTACTTTAGACCAAATCTTGTTCGAACAAATATGCGCTGAAACAATGAAAAAGTTCCTCAGCCATTCTGAGAAAATTTAACTTGAAAAAGTCGTGCGACCGTTTGTTAAACCGTCATAATGCAAGACCAAAGCGGCCAGCTTTTAGTCCTTCTGTGCCTGTGATAGGAGAGGTCAAGCTGAGTAGTGTGGTGGTGATTGAGCCTTGTGTGTAGAGCCGATTAACATTCCACTATAGAGTGCAGGCATTTATATCACGTGTATCGTGCGATAGACTGGTTCACATGTGCTGAGAAAGCTCGCATGCATTTAATGTGCGGAAAGCAGACGGCAACGCAACGACGGGAGTTTCTGATGTAGACACCTGGAAAACTTGAAGGTGGGGCCGCACGCCCGTTGTACGCAGAGCGTTTTCCACTCAGACGGATACCTGACAGAAAAATGTTTACGCGACTACATCGTCTGCTCCACAAAACTGGATCATTTCACGGCCGCCATTTCGCCATCACGCCAAACGGACCGCGGACAGTGAGAAGCCTAATGGGAAAACGACAAGGATAATTTGTTGGATAAATTGTAGCCGATATTGAAGAAGAGTATTAGTAGTAGTAGTAAGAGTATCTATGGTCATCTGTCGAGCCCGGTGGCGTGGTGGCTTAAGTCTGCGCCTCGCAACCGGAGGAGACACATAGTAGGTGCGCGGGTTCGAACCCCACCGTTGCACATTTGTATTTATGGGGGTCCGTCTATGAAGCAATGTGAAAAACAGTTCCGTGGACGTTAAATCTTGGCTGAGGGTCAGCCCGAAAAATTAAGAAAAAATTAAGAAATCTATGGTCATCTTACTGCTGCTGAGAGTCGCATCTTAATGAATCTGTTGCAATCCAATCTATTTATCTTCTCTTGAGAGTCTTGATTTATCCCGTTATTCTTTTGGGGCCACCTAAAAAAAGCTAATCTATGCAACTACTGGTGAGCCGCCTGATGATCTTATCGCCAGAATGGTTGCTGCTGCTTGAACCGAGAGATGCTTGGTGTCACGTTAAACGCGTGCACTGAGAGCTTTGCCATCGCTACCGAACGTGCTTTTAAACAATCGCTACCGAGCGTGCTCAAACATTCGTTTGAGCAATATTTTGACTAAAATTAATATTTTCCTGAGCTTCTACAGGTTTAACGAGTGACTTGATTGACAAAGAAAGCGAACATGGTAGCTGGACGTATGCACACACACACCCGATATGGCCATCGAGAGATTTAAGTTACTTTGCGACTCTACAAGTTGTGCACGCGTAATGGAAAAATGTCGAGAACCTGGCCGTGAAAGTTCGAGGATACAAAAGCACACTAATATAACGAATATATATATATGTATATGCGAACTCTTCTTAATATCACAAGAGGTCTTGCTCTAACTAAGGCCGAGTATATTTCAACAATGAATTTTCTCCTAAATGCGTCGGTATGCTTAGATTTCAATTGAGTAGCGCGTTCTCTCACAACCGTGCATTTTGCAAATTTATGTCGGGATATATCGTGCATTTTGTAAAATTATGCCACCCTAAAATGATAACTCCGAAAAATGTTCACATCACTTCTACACGAAACATTTCCGCTCCTTCTTTACGTTGGCAAAAATGATTTTCACACCGAGTTTAGCCATACCTTTGAGTTTGGTCGAATCTTCCACAGACACCCTGAATATATAGAGTTCGGCATGAGTCACTTGAGGGTTTTAAACATTTTGACATTAAAGTCAAAGTTAAAACACAGCCAAATTTTGAGTTTTCTTACAAAGTACCTGCATGCTATTATGTCTGAGAGATTGTGTTAAGAATATGGCCGGACTTATCAGCATTGTCTATACAAGATACATATTTTTGCTATTTTTACTTTTCGGCATATATTAAGCTTTACTCTCGAAATCTTCTGCTGAATATTCTTCCTCAGCTTGTTGACGGTAGCCGGCTTACTGGGGAACACATTGCTCCTTAAAAAAATTACAGAACAAGTCCAGGAGCGTGAAGTCCCACAAACGAAGGCTTCTCGAGTTATCTTCCTGTTTTGTCCCACACCTGTCTTCGACGCCACGTTTTTATTGCAGTTTTAAAGTTGTTTTTCCTTGCACACGGTTTCCAGACATGGCTTGGTCTGGTTCTTTCCTCCCACATACGCTTGCTTGCAACTCTCGCCCTGCTGAACCTGTCTGGATTATTGTAGAAAGCGAATAAGTTGGGTCTGTTAAATGTATATTTATTGCAGCTCCAATATTCATGTCAACGGAACTGCTCTATCGCATTTTTGGAGGTGATGCATATAACTCTGCCGCTCGCGGAGTTTGCACAAGAATTCCGAGCAG
The DNA here is from genome assembly GCA_003439945.1 of Dermanyssus gallinae. Lineage (NCBI taxonomy): Eukaryota > Metazoa > Arthropoda > Arachnida > Mesostigmata > Dermanyssidae > Dermanyssus > Dermanyssus gallinae. Next base: position 17,789 of record QVRM01001301.1, on the reverse strand, counting down.
GTTTCATGGAAATTTTCTCGAAGACATGGAAGTCATCTACAGTAAATCGTGTAATCAGTTGTCTATTTTGATCATTGCAGTGCTTCCACGGACTAGATATAATTGCCTGGGTTTCATAAAACAACAGATTAGCTCCTACTCAGACGTGTGTTCTTTGAAGGCTACCGTTTTCCGTGCGTCTTATGTAGGTTCTCAACAAATAGTGGCGTAGACACCTGGAAAACGTAAAGGTGGGTGTTCTTAAAACTTGCGGCAACCTCAATTGACAGTTTATACATTTCTTGGGTACTTTGAAAGATTAGTAATTTTTTCAGAATTATTTCTTTAACATGCCTGGAGAAGTTTTTATGAGGCGAGACGCTTCCTAGGACAAGAACATTACTCCAAGTTAAGAGAAAGGTGAGACATATTCCTATAGTTCTTGAATCCAAACGAAATTCGTCGCTTCCGGCAAGTTCTCCCTCGACCTTGAAATTTCCTTGGGTTTGTCTTCCTTATATTTTTCTCCATTTTATTCCGGCCGACGTACTGCTGTAAGGTCGCAAGGAATGCAAGTGAACCCGGCTGTGGGAATATAGCACCAAGCGATCAGCATACATAAGGGCGTCGTGCCAACCTTATATATCTCCTGGACGGTTGGTCACGAGCACTGAAAAACTGCAGAAAGCTAAGATGCATACCCTGGGGTACACCAGTAATCTGTATAATCGACGTATGTAAAGCAGCAGATTAAACCGCGTTTTGGTTCGAAGTGTCCGTTGTATAGAATTTATAAACACAGCACATGCTGTTATTTTTGACCGGCCTTTTTTGAACGTTGTAATTAAGATAACATTGAAGTGTTCCCTGCTCAAATCGATCTTCATTTTTAGTTGAAGAGAGCCAGGTAAGTGCTGAGTAAACGCTTCATATCATATACTTTACTTCAAATAGCGCGTTAGATTAAAATTGATTGTCTGTTTTAGACACACGTGATGTGTTTTTAGTTTAGTTAACTTTACAGTTCAACCCATCCAATAACTACGATGTTCTTTTTCAATCTAACATCTGCTTGTTGTTATTGCGTCACCCAAATCTTTTCAGCGACCGGACACCGACAAGCAAGCCAAGCTGCACCTGCTCGGCCACAGGGTAAGTTATTGATTCCCTCAGAAGCATTAGTGCTAACCTTCTAGAATGCTGAAATACCACCCATATAATGAAACGAATTATAAAAATGTTGCATGTATCTACTGAAGCCCTATGCGAAGCGGAGCAGAGTTGGCTACAGGTAGTACGGGTAGAGAAAATCACAGAGAAGAGAGAAGACTTGGAGAACGAGACGAAGATGCAGAAGTGCACATACATAAGACTAACATCAAGTACATTACCTCACTGGAAAGGACAATGTTATGCCCCCTAGTATCGGGCTTCGTTGCGGGGGCCAAGCGAAATATGCGGATATATCCAGCTGTCAGTGTCTTGCCGGGCGTCACTTTTTGTCCTTTCCCTTTCCATCACGCGACGTAATCACGATAGCTATATAATCTGTGTAGTCTATGGATTTAACATTGGGGGGATCACGAAGACGTAGGACCTTGACGTACACATTGTTCCATAGAGTTGGGCGCAAAATAAAACCGTGTCGGGGATCTTTGCGATGACAAAGTATGTCTTGTTTTGGTAGGCGACGGTACGTTGTGAGAGTTTAGGTGCCAAAATATCTTCAATTTAAGGAGAGGCGTAATATAAAGGCGTGCTAGTGAATCAATTATGGAGTGCGACAGAGTTAAAATTTTTTTTTATGTCAGGTGGGATTCCCAGGCAGTGCGATCTTACTTCTCAAGCAACAGTTTGGGTTTCCGCTTTGTTCTGAATTGCGAAAAGTGTTAAGTGCCCTGCGCAAAAACCGTACTTGTAGTTCGAGATCGCTTTCTTGTTGTCTAGTTATTTCGTCAGTCGTATTTTGATATAATGCTCGACTGCATTGGAGAGACTGGGCAAAACTCTAATGGTTCAGAAGCAGAGGGGCTATTCTAAGGAACTTAGGTTTTAGGTATTAGAACTGGGTGGTTCCTCTTAGAGAATCGGGAAAAGTGCCCAATCGTAGTTGCCTCCACCACTTCATAAAAACAGTGGGGGAATTCTGAATTAGTTTCTTAACGGCCTCTTCTTGGATACTGTCCGTGCCCGTTTCCATTCGGGGTCACTCTTCCTTGGTTGTCCTCCTTACTTTACGATTGGTAAAATAACGAGCGACTCCGCTTTCTTCCATTGTGATTGGGGGGAGGGGGGTAGCCTAGTTCTCCGGCGTAGAAAGTCGATTTACCTGGCGTGGTGTTCAAGCGAATGTGAGTGCTTTAGTTTGTGGCGGTCTATTTTATATGCCTGGCCCTATGGGTGTGCTGTGCTTCGTCGCATAGCCGTTGCAAGCAGCGTTGCTCTTTTTAATTTTCCGGGGATAAGGGCGCGATGGGTCTCGCCATAGTTCTGCCACAGGGCTTAAAGATGTGGGTGGTGCCGAGCATGCCGACGGGTACCTATGCGCCTAATTTAGTGGCATGTTTTGTGCCTCAACTACTCAGCAATATTTAGTTGCTCATGTCCATTCATACATTGCGACAGCAAATTTTCACTCATGTTGATTCAATAGTAAACACTCACGTCAAAGCATAATGCAGAGAGCGATACATTGCACAATAGGGTCAAATAAGTGCATACCATTGACATAAACTCGCTTTTAGCCTTCTTAAAAATGTGTCCTGTAAAGCAGATACCTGTTTAGGAAAGGTCGACAGCAAGAAACAGATGTTGCTAGCGCACTTAACTTAGTGGAGTCCATACGAAGACGTGGACGGTCCGATTTTTTAAACGCCTTCATTCCGCCTTTTAAACATGCTTTTCATTGCTTTGGTCATGAATCTATTGCACTGACTATACCATGGGCCACCACAATTACCAACAAGTTTATGTAATCTCCCTTTGTCTGCATAAAATATTGTTTTCTGTACCCATCTGCACCATCGGCACGTATTTGATTTTCTTGTATGATTTGCGGTATGTGATTAAGAAGACTCGGCGAGACGTCGAGAGCTCTCCTGTCTCGGATTAAGATGTGCTTTGAAGCTGAGTGGAACGGAGCTTTAAGGTCGACGATTAGAGTGCGTACTAGCGGCCATTTCTATACAACGGATACTGGATAGTGTCTTGCAAGTTGCCTCCACGGCCGGCTTCCCCGAAGGATACGCTGTTCAGGAAGTATCGCCCACCGGATTTCCAATACCTAAGATATCCGTTTTGATACTAGGTATACGAGCACTTTGTATACCTCTTTATTTTAAAATAGCCTTTAGTATGCTGTGCCGGTGAACTAGACCTCACGAGGCTATCTGCCGACTCGCATTTACTGAGAAAAATGTACTTAGGGTAGTACTATATTATCATTGTCAATATAAATTATAACTGTCTTGTAATTTTCCAAGCAAACAATGCATTGACACTGTATTTGATCCCAGACCCTTCTAGATGTGCTAAGGGTTTACACGTAAGTTTGTTAGGTACGTCCAACTGGGGTTCAAGCCAAATGCTTTATAGTTATTAAACATTTTGCTAGTTCTGCTATGGACCAAACCGCCGGATATACCGCAACGTGGTATCTACCACATTCGCGTCAGCACTGTCTGCATTGACATGTATATTGTGGTTCATGAAAGCCCTTCATGTTGTACAGAGCGTGTTAAAATGCGTGGGCTGTAAAGATCGTAGTCAGGTGTTCATCTCTTACACCGCTAGCCCGCAATTTAGTGCTCCTTAGTGCTGTTGTTCCATAAATTCCTATGTACACTTCACTTACCTTGGTTCGTCAATTCCGCATATAGTCCATCGTTTCTGTAGATCCTCCGACAGCAGCGAGGCACCTTGCAGCAAGTGGACAAACCTATTCCTGTACGTACTCGACAGCGAGAAAACCCTTAGCTGGTTTGGAAAGAAAACCTTATCTTGTCAATTAAACGCAATTGAAAATGTATACCTATGAATAGAACTCTCGAAGCTTCTGGTCCCGTTTCTACTGATTTTTCTTTGGAAATGACTACAAAGGTCGCTTCCGCCTAGGTCTGTGGAAATTTCGCGGTGTTTAACCATTCATTAAATAGGGCTTGTCAGCATGGTTTAAGAACCAAGGTATATTCCTTATCAAACCCTTCACCTACGCTTCCCCCCATGATGCTTTGTCGATTGCTTCCAAGCATCCTCTTTCCGAGAGACCCTATGGGCTTTCATATTGCAACGGCACTTTTTATATTTTGTCAGATCCGGCCAGTAACCTGAAATGTTCAAACAGCCTGTCCGTCTCTACTAGACATTGTTTCCTCCCCTTTCTCCTCAGCCATGTATGTGGGCGTTTGTATGTCCCCCATTTTGCTGCCCAGTCTTTCTTTACACTTAACACTTTTTTAACCGTCAAGCAACGCCCAATTAACTCATCGAACTAAGCTAGCATTAAACCTGCAGGGAGCTTTGTCGGCAAGAAAAAGCAATGCGTCTTACGTGAGAGGGCGAAGTCACTAGTTGCTTTATTTAGCACGTAAGAACGCCGACGAGCAAAAACAGTCGAAACACACAGGCAGCGATTGGGTGCGCACGCAGCTTAGCCTTTGTTGTTCTAGTATTGCCGATATAATGATATGTGTAAACGCCAATCTCCATAGCTTAATCGTATTATCGCTTAACTAAGTGCAATCAGTTGAGCGAAATGTAACAGCTTTAAAAGCTCAGAACACCAATAGGGCCGATGGGATTTCACGACAATTTTAAGCACCTTGCAGTTACAACTAACGTGAGGTGTTGCAGGCATCTAAGCTACTTTCGGGTATCACAAATGTCACTCGCAGAACATCGCCGTGAACAACAAAGGCAGTTCTTAGGACAGCCAGCACTCCAAACGACCATCCCTGTTGCAAATAATGATTATCGGTGAAGACGGGCGCGCGTCGGAGAGTGTTGGGGCTCCTGCGCCGAGCACGGGGTGTATACACCCTGATAGTTGCTGATCGTAGGGCGTTTGATGGCCGACATAGAGCAACCTACAATAAATTGCTTGTGGAGAATAAGCGTCGTTATGCTGAGGAGAAGGCGTTTCGTATGCTTGAGAGAGCAGAGCGCGAATTCCATGTCTTGTTCACCGGTACATTGTTCGCCGGCTGAGCAAAGGCATGCACAGCATAACAAAGGAGCAGTTGCGGCAGCACTTCACTGCCCTTCTGCTCGATGCAAACGCCCCCGCGCCTAACCCAGTTATTGAGCAACCGCTCACTCTGGAGCAGCACTACGTGAATTCGCCGTTTTACGCCGCAAGTACACTGTTTATCGATTGTGTTAAGGCCTTTGACAAAGCTCCCCGTCACTTACTGGTCTTATTCATTTCGACATGCTGGGGTGGCTGGCTCTTTTCTACGAGTGCTCTCCAGCTTCTTCGTTGAAGACCGCCTTAAAGTAAACATAAGAAGCGAAGACACCTTGCAGCTGAGTTAAAATGTAGAGATTCTTCAAGGGAACCCTCTCAGTTGCATGGCCGTCGCTTTGCTCATCGCAGACCTAGCCCGCCATGTGCGGAAGAAGTTTAAAAACCCGTCGTCGTTATGCATGCGGATGACATAGTAGTAGCCCACCGGGACCGCGGTTGCATTCGTCGAATTATCGGCGACGTAGAAAGTTACCTTCACCGTAAGGGCCTACAAATAAATTCGCGGAAGGCGAAAGCCATTAAGTTTCGCCGTGTGGGTCGATTGGCTGCAGCAGACGTAATACTGTCGGGCGGCTATTGCCTCTATTCACACAGAGGCGAGAGACCTTCGACAACTGTCTCTGTAACTGTCTCTGAGTGCCGCAGTGCGTCTTTTTGAGCTTAAGATTGTGCCAATGTTAAGCCTTGCAGGGCGTGGGCCATCTTTCAGCGACAAATTTGACACAGTTAGAAAGATGCTTTACAATATATATGAAGCGCGGAGGTCCGCAAGTGGGTGAAATACAGATAACTAAACCAAGAAACGTCAGCATTTTTCAAAGAGCTTGGAAAAGGTTAACGCGGCCATAACTCGAGCTTCAACTGGGAAACGCGGCGTCAGTCGAAGGGTCGCTTCGTTAGGGCGTAGAGCCGTAGGGCTCCCTGAGATCCCGAAGAAAAACGGATGTTCCTAATACTATTAAAAGTCATGCTATATTTTTTTAGGCTGCATGTATTTAGCAGGAATGCACCGACCCGCCATAATTGCCAGTGGCTTTATCGCAAGGCTTACTGATCCATGAGTGTACAACAATCATGTTTGTATACACTCTTGCCGGTCTAGAATAGCGTAGTAATTGATGCATATTCGACTAAGATAAATCAGGTTTTTAGGCAGAAATATCTTTAAAAATAAACATTACAATTCTATTACGAGGAAACGTTTATCTGTTTCAAAGTCTTTAATCCCTCACTAATAATTTGCTAGCAATAGATGTAAACGATACATCTGCTTAAGCTTCACCCAGACGTCTACGAGTATTACCAACATTATACAGACACTTTTTTTTACGCATAATGTCTAAGAACTAAAGCATAAGAGAGAGTATAGTGGACACCGTCCGTCACAAATGCACATTTAGAATTTCCAGAAATACGTTTGAAAGATAACTTGAATTTGTTTTGAAATGCGACATCTGAACACATACATACACGCTTTATAGACGAGAGAGTCCTGACAAAGGCGAAATGCACATATAATTACCATGCAGAAGAAAACTTTTAAGATAAGCCCAATTCGAAACTTCTATCTAACAAAGAACATGGTTTACCGTGATGCAGTAGATGTGGCCACCATATCGTATAGAAAGCGGGAAAGTTTTCGAGCACGATGGAAATTTTTTTTGCTGCATACAATAGTCATTTACAGGAGATTCCTATCCTTTCTAGTGTGTGCGAGGGCTGATCCTAAGAGGATCAGCTCTAGAGGAATTCATCTAAAACTGTGTTTAGTGCCACTGAGGTAATGGGTGCCATCTGAATGCTGGCCTGTAGTAGTCCCCTGTCCTAGCCAACACCAGGAAGCGTAGAAAGCGGATAACGTAGAAAACGAACATTTACTGCAGGCAACAGTATTTGCACCAAACTGGCCAATATACGAACAAAAAAAAAACCGCTTCGACAAGAAGTATTGCGGAGACGCGTCGTACACCACGCTTGAGCGAATGGCTGCACGTATCGCGACTTCAAAACGTATCGCGACTTTTGAATTTTCGCGGGTTACGTATATTCGAATTTCGATTTTTTGTGGCGTTATGTTGGTACTCATGTCTCTCACTTATGCCGACAAGCTCGGCCATTTTGAATGTTCACTTAATTGTTGACAGCTGCTTTGCTTGCACGTGTTTTGGATCGTCTTCGATTTTTACCTATTCAAAAAAATGGATCAAAGAACCTGTATCAAATTTTGTGTGAAAAACGAAATTAAGTGCGCGGATGCACTCCGAATGTTGACTGTGGCATACGGAGAAGCTACCTTGGACCGAAGCAACGTTTATCGGTGGTACAAAATGTTCTCAGAAGGCCGAGAAGATGTGAACGACGAAGAGCGTGCCGGACGCCCGAGCACTTCAACAACAGACGAAAAAATTAATGAAGTGGAGAAAATGGTATTGGCCAATCGTCGAATCACCGTTAGAGAAGTTGCTGAGGACCTAAACATATCGATTGGCTCGTGCCATTCGATTTTTATCAATGATTTGGGCATGAGACGGGTCGCCGCGAAATTCGTACCAAAATTGCTCAATTGCGACCAAAAACAGCATCGCATGGACATTGCTAATGAGATGTTGGACTCTGTCCGCGACTACCCAAATTTGCTCCAGAGGGTCATAACTGGTGACGAATCGTGGGTTTATGGTTATGACGTGAAAACCAAAGCTCAATCATCTCAATGGAAGCTGCCGCACGAACCAAGACCGAAAAAAGCGCGCCAAGTTCGGTCGAATGTGAAAGTTTTGCTGACAGTTTTCTTCGATTGCAGGGGCGTGGTGCATCATGAGTTCTTGCCACAGGGTAGAACGGTCAATAAGGAATATTACCTGCAAGTTATGCGCAATTTGCGCGAAGCAATCCGCCAGAAACGCCCGGATTTGTGGAAGAACAAAAATTAGCTTTTGCACCACGATAACGCCCCTGCTCACACATCGTTGCTTGTGCGCGAGTTTTTGGCCAAAAACAACACACTAATGATGCCGCAGCCACCGTATTCCCCAGATCTGGCCCCCTGTGACTTTTTCTTGTTCCCTAAACTGAAGAGGCCCATGAAAGGACGACGTTACGCTACGCTTGACGAGATAAAGACGGCATCGAAGGAGGAGCTGAACAAGGTTAAAAAAAATGGTTTTTTGAAGTGCTTCGAAGATTGGAAAAACCGTTGGCACAAGTGTATAATATCTCATGGGGATTACTTTGAAGGGGACAAAATAGATATTCATGAATAAATGAATAATTTTTGAAAAAACACAAAAGTCGCGATACGTTTTGAACACCATATGTATGTACACTTATTTGTCCGAACTCGGTGCGCATATTTATTATTCGGAAATGCGTCAAAATGTTAGGAGTTGTCATCTACATATATGGGCTTACTTCTTTCTACATTCATCATATCGCCGCAATCAATTTTTGTTAGAGGCGTTCGCCTATTGATAGCGTAGTTGAGGCTAATAACATAGTATATTAAGATTTCGTCTTTACGTAGGTAATCAATGAGAGAAGGAAGGCAAAATATGAAGCACGAATGCTACATGTTGGGGAGGCGGTTGGTTGGCTACAAAACCCGCAATAATTTTGCCCTTGAATCTGTACGTGCAACGGTGCAGGCCAGATGTGAGGTCCAACACGTGCTGGTAGATACAACAAAACCAACCAACCAGCCAGTAGTTAACTTGTTATCTAATTTTAGGGTTATAAGGGTATGTGATCAACTCACTACACACCGGCTTGTGAGGAGCACTGCCAGTCGAGGCAGCCCTTCATTTTGGCCATTAATGCTGCCGCATTGCCACACTGAACCACTGGTGATCGCTGCTGAAGTAGAGAGTCAAGACCTCTTGTCTCTCTTGTCAACAGTACGATTCACTTGTCAATCTACTTCTGAAAAAGCGACAGATACAACGTATATAAAATATAGCCAATTATTAAGCCTAAAAAGTCACACTCCTGCAAAACATCTATCGCTTTTGGTGTGGCTTTTGTGGCGGTTACGTGTTTGCCTTTATCTAACGCGCCACTCTGTTTTAAACTACTGATTCTAGATAACTTCTTAAATTTAGTATTCTAAAAGAAGCTCCGCTTAGATGAAAGAACTTGCTGCAAAAACAGGTTTTATAAATGCTAACGTTCGTTTCTGCGGCCATCATCAATATATGTGTTGAAACTCACATTACTTAATCTCACGACAGATGTGTGTGTGTATGTGTGTTTGTCTTCTGTTCTGTCGTTTTAGTAAAAGCTGTTAAAAGGCATTCAGGAATAAACCTGGCAACGTTATCTCCTGACTCCGGTAAGACTCTCTATAGTTCCGAAGGCGCCTGCTTTGGGTATGTTCAGAACAAGGCTTTGGAGTTAGTTTTCGCGCAACAGTGACTGCTTAGATTTGATATGTATTGCTCTAGGTATTTCAATACGAAACTGCGTGTGGTGCCGCAGAGTATATTAAATATGAAAATTCAGGGGAGCATTTTAGAGATAAACGTAATATTAATACTGAAAATCAAAAATTGAATATTTGCTAACGCTAAATAAGAGGCCAATAATTTATAACTCTTTAATCACTGCACGCTTACAACGGAGGTTACAACATTATCATATAACGTTGTCCAGACTGGATTGACTGTTACGTAACGCAGTTTCATCACCAACACATGACAGACATTAAACTTGTTATTGCGTGAGAATAGTATTTTGGGTGTACATTTTTGGTACCGATGGCAAACTTTTACGGTTCTGCACGTGAGAGCTTCCGCGTGAGGCAAAGACATTTCGACTTTTTATGACTTTCCTTAATCTCGCTATTCGTCTTTCGCTAGCTTGCTTCAGGTGTCATTCAGATGATCTTATTATGCAACGAGAATTATGCAAAATTTTCCAAAATGTGGTTCTCCCGCAAACGCAGACGTTTGCACAACTGTGTAAAAGAAAAAAGCAGAATAGCTACTTTTACAAATTTCATCCACACTCCTACCCAAGGCGTTTTCCGCCCCCTCATTCTATTGGGAAGAATTGTTTGTCTGCGGAGTTCTACCAAACCTTAAAATAAGTACATACGGTTATGGAAGATCCTGAATATATATACAGAGTGTCACAATTTTTGTGTCCAAAACGCAAGGGTATGGTCAAGCTCGGTGAGAAAATCATTTTTGCCAATGGAAAGGGGGAGCGAAAATGCTTTGTATAGGAGTGAGATAAGTTTTTAATATTTGTTTTTAATTGTGATTTTAGGGGTGGCTGTTCCGACATACGTTTACAAAATGCACGATTGTGAGAGAACGCATTTTTCAATTGAAAAACATACGAGCATACCGGCGCATTTGGGAGAAAATTCTACATTTTCAGCTAGCGCAATGACTATTGTGATATTAAGAAGAGCTTGCAAAATTATAATTTTACTTTGGCATCTTTGAACTTTCACATCCAGATTTTCAAAATTTTTCCATTACGCGCGCACAACCAACACGCCCAGACGTGCATCTTTAGTGAATCATTTTGATACCAAATTTGTAGAGCTGACGTCTGTGGTTGCAAAGTAACTCCAATCTCTCTATAGCCATATCGGGTGTGAGCACATACATGCAGCTCCTATGTTCGCTTTCTTTGTCAATCAAGTCACTCGTCAAACCTGTAAGAGTTCAGAAAAAACATTTATTTACTTCAAATCTTGCTCAAACGAATGCCTGCCAGCTAATAAGCACATTCGACATCGATGGCAAAGTTCGCGTTGCACGCGTTCAAAGATTCCAGGCACCTCTCGATTGGTTCTATCAATAGTAACTATTCTGCCGATCAGATCCATAGAAGGCTCAACGGGAGTTGCATAGACCAGATCTTTTAGGTGGCCTCAATGGAAAAATTCAAGACTGGACAGATCGGGCGATCGCGGTGCCCAAGCTTGTGGACCACCTCAGCAAATCCAGCGATTGGCGAAGGTCTCATCCAGATAATACCGTACCGGAAGGGGCACCATCGTGCTGGAACCAGATTCTCGATTGAATACTCTGTGGAATGTTTGCCAAGTATTCTCGCAAGGTTATGCTGAGAAACATGTAGTATGTTGGTCCATTTAACTTATCTGGAGGTATGTGAGGTCCGAAAAGATAGCTGCCCACTATGCCAGCCCAGACATTCACGGAGAAGCAACGCTGGTGTGCATGCGGGCGGGTCATATGCGGGTTCTCCGTAGCCCACCAATGAGCACTGTGTGCGTTGAACACACCATCTTGTGTGAAGGTCGCTTCGTCTCTGAAGAGAACAAGAGCAGGAAAATTCACATCGGCCGCTGCTTTCTGCAGAAACCAGCGACAGTAATGAATGCGTGGCTGGCAATCAGAATCCCTCAAGGCATGAACTCACTGCAATTAGTATTGATGTAGGCCTGATTTATTAAGCACCTCGTGAACAGTGGCACGACTTACACCGACACTTCTAGCCATCTGTCTAATGCTTGCGGAAGGACGCGTATTTGGGCTTCTCACTGTCCGCGGTCGTCCGGCTTCGTAATGACGGCCTTGAGATGATACAGTCTTGCAGATCAAACGATGAAGTCTCCAAAAAATTTCCTGCCAGGTATCCGTCGGTGTGGAAACGCTCTGCGTACAACCGGTGTGCAAGACTCGCATTACCATCTGCTTTACCATAAAAGATGGCATTTGTAAATCGGCCCATCACGATACACGTAGTAGAAACGCCTGCATTGTTTAATGAAATTCATTGGAAAATGTAGACTTAGCTAGACGATTGCTACAACGCGAGGTACTTGCGAAAAACGATGAACAACAACACACGTACGTCTAGCGCGTAGCACAGCCGGGCGAAGAATGGATGTTAGGCCATGATTTCTCGGTCTATTTATTCACCCAAGGGACGCCGCGTTCGTATAGTAATAATGTTAAACGATGGAATCGGACCTTCCCGAACATTCGGCATCTTGAATGTTCCACCTGTCCTCGCCGCTGATTGAGCTGCTTAAACTACGCATTATCACAGCGTGCTTAATTTAGGTACGTAGGTCTGATGGTGAAGATGCTGCTGATGTCGTCGCGGTGTACGTTGGATTGGATGCTTGGTCGACATCGACGGCGCCAGTAGTTGGCTGTTCTGTTGATACATTGTGTCTAACTTCGTCACAACATCACAGATTTCCCGTGCTCCTACAGGTTTGACGAGTGACTTGATTGACAAAGAAAGCGAACATAGGAGCTGCATGTATGTGCTCACACCCGACATGGCTATAGAGAGATTGGAGTTACTTTGCAACCACAGACGTCAGCTCTACAAATTTGGTATCAAAATGATTCACTAAATTTGCACGTTCGTCTGGGCGTATTGGTGCGCGGGTCGGGTATAATTTTGCTCCCGAGTGCGCCGATATGCTCGGTTTTTCAAGTGAAGAATGCGTTCTCTCACAATCGTGCATTTTGTAAACGTATGTCGGAACAGGCGCCTATAAAATCACCAAAAAAAATATTAAAACATTATCTCACTTCTATACGAAGCATTTTCGCTCCCCATTTCCATTGGCTAAAATTATTTTCTCACCGAGCTTGACCATACCCTAGCGTTTTAGACACAAAAATTGTGACACCCTGTATATATATATATATATATATATACTCTGCGAAGTAAGAGACAGCCATATTTTTTAAACTTCTATTATTCTATTTTTGCTGCATTACACGCACTTGTTATAACTGTTTGTGCAAAGACTACAATGATACATGCTCATAGAATAACAGCGGAGACTTCCTCGACACTTGGGGTCTCGGATTACGTTGAAACACGAGATCTCCACATTTGGCACAGCTACACCGCGAAAAAATAATACCGCCACTAGCGAGCAAATTGAGCACTAGGTCTTAGCGAGTGAATTGAGCGGAATAACGACGTTAAGGCTCATCTCACAGCTCGGAGGAAACAAAAGCAAACCTCCTACCAGAAGTTTTTCTGTGTTAAAAATATGGGCCTGGGCCGGCGTCTCACGAGTGACGAAAAAGCCCAAATCAAAGCTTATAAGCACGTCGGCCTCTCTAATCGCGAAATTTCACGTCAATTGGGGCGTTGTCCCCAAGTAGTAAACAACTTTGTGAGTTCAGATGAAAAAAAATATGCCCAAAAAAATTCCGGGCGTCCAAGCGAACTAAGCAAGTATGCAATTGTGAAGAAAGCGTCGAACTCTGCAAAGGTAATTGCGGCGGCGGCCGGTGTGCAAACAAACGTAAACGACATATGCAAAACCTTCTCAGGAAGACACCTTGGCTCACGAGAAAACCACGATTGACCGCTGAGCATCAAACGGTTCAACTCGACTTCGCCCATGATACGATGTCATGGACCATTAGGTGGCACCGAGTGCTTTTTCGGATGAAAAAAGTTCCAACTTTGATGGACCGGATAGATTTAACTATTATTTCCACAATGTGCGCAAGTAAGAACAAACTTTGTCAAAGCGGCAGTCAGGTGGCGGTTCGGTGATGATTTAGGCCGCTTTCGGGTATCAGAAAAAGTCATCGATTATGTTTTTAGACGGTCGTGTTATGGGGATCTACTAGAAGAGCAATCGGCGTATTTTAGGCCGATGGGAGGGCCCGGCTTCGTTTTTCAGTACGATAACGATCCGATTTACACCGCCAGGCTGTTCGAAAGCTAGTTCGAACAACGCCGACATTGAGGTTGTACGCTGGCCTGTGGTCTCGCCTAGTCACAATATCATCGAGAATTTGTGGGGCTGGCTTGCCCGAAAGGTTTACACCGATAAAAAACTATTTTCGAACCAGGTAGAACTAAAAGAAGCAATTGTTAAGGCTTGAGGCGAGCTTTCGGAGGACGTAATCCGAAACTTGCTCAACAGTATACCAAATCGCATTTGAAGTTATCCGACTTAACAGGAAGTTCACTGAGTATTATTATGTATGAATGCTGGGTGCACTTGATGTGTCTGACTTTGTTTCTGTCGAGCCGTGAAGTGAGCCAAACGTCGTTATTGATCCGCCTGCATGGAGACATGTATCTTGCTAGTGGCTGTATCATTTTTTCGCGGTGTGGATATGCCAAATGTGGAGATCTCGTGTTTCAACGTAATCCGAAACCCCAAATCGGGGGTTTCCGACGAAAGTCTTCGCTGCTGTTCTACGAGCATGTACCCATGTACCACTGTATTCCTTACGCGATTGATTATAATAAATGTGTGCAATGTGGCAAACATGTGGTGGCTGTATCTTTGTCCCGGACTGTATATATATATATATATATTTAAATGTAGGGCTATAAACATATGTAAGGTAACTGAATCATTTCAAAGATAAATATTTAGCACGCGTTACGTAACCATCATGTCGCGCGAAAGTCGAAGCAATTTTCAGCAGTAAACAGCAGGAAGTGGTGGCTAGCTTGACTGGAATGTGAAGCACTGGACGTTCGAGCAATACAGCCAATCTATACAAGCCAAACATGAGCACCTATCCATCACTAATCAATCATCATCGTTACTGGGGTGTCGAGTGTGGCCCTGGAATAATAGACTACCTTAGGAGTCATAGATGGTTCAATGATCACCTGCCCATTGCCTAGCCCCGCACGACTCTGATATGAAAAGACTATTGGCCGCCAACTATAGAGGGTCGCCATTGAAAGCGATTAAAGATTGAAACCTGCCGGCTATGAGAGCGGTTGCACTCTGCAAAACAGCGCAGCGCCCTCGGAAAACCTCGAATGTACCTATAGGCGGCACACTAGGCACGCAAGCACTTAGCAAGACACAAAAAAAAGTGACGACCACTACCGAAGTAGTGCGAGGACTCGGTTGCTCTACTCAACGTCAACAACACCCTTAGCTCTTAAGGCTGTACTAAGTTGTAAGCAGCATATGACAGCGTACTGAGCGCCGCAAGCGTAGCTCGTAATAAGCGTAAGGGACGTAAAGGGACGCCGGTCGTAGAGCGGGGCACGGCCGCGTGGTCCTCATCAGGTATCTGTAGTCAGGGGCAGTAGTATCGGGTATCTGTCTGTAGTCAGTGGGTATGTGCAAATGCATCCCTACGTTCAGTGCTGACTAGTGATTAGGGTAGCCAAACGTAATTCGACCAAAAACAGCAGCAGCAGCAGCAGAATACTCAGTTCGCAGTCGACAGCACAAATGATGATCGCAGTGACAGCATGATACATTAATCAACTCTCGATTTAATATTAATTGGTTAATTACCCCCCACCTCCCAGGGGCGACGACGACAACGACTACAACAAGCACGACTGAAACGGATGCGTCGGCAGCTCAGCATCGCTGTGCTAATGCAACGAGTAAGTACGATACGGCTTCCTACGCATCTATGTTATGGACTGATGCATGCATGCATGGATGCATGCATGTATGTATGTAACACTGATACTGAAGTAATACCACAAGTACCATCCCGGTCATGTAGGTTAGGGTGTCACCAGGTTTTTAGTGGGTTTGAGAGTCCACCACACACTACCCAGACTCAAGGGTGTGCGTTATGCATTTTTGTTCCTAGCCCCTGAACAATTTTTTTTATGTATGTAACAGAAGGACAAGCAGGGCGCCTTGCAACTCATTTTCTCACTGGAAAATCATTGTTGTTGTTGTTGTTGTTGCCGTTGTCGTATGAAATATCTACAGTTGCAATGCTATACGAAACTAATTCCGACTTATTGTGTTTTTGTAAACTTGTGCACTGTTAGAGAAAGACGTGCCTGTCGCGAAGAATGGAAAAACTCAACCAGCATCAATGTTCTCCAAAGGTACTGGTGCGGTATTAATTCAGCATTCATCTTCGTCATTGCACTTTGTATGTACAGAAATCTCTCTTTCTCTCTCTCTCTCTTTCTATATATATATATATATATATATATATATATATATATATATATCACTCTCTCTCTCGCTCGCTCGTCTTCTTCCTTTTTGTCTTGTTCTGTCGGAGACTTTGTATTTGATCCTGTAGGTGCTACCAGTGCCACAATTAGCCCTCGCATTTTGTACTTAGCTATATTTGTTAGAACGTGATCCAACTAATCGGACCTTGTGTTGTGCTTGCAGACAATACGCGCTGCAGTTGCTGTACAATAATCTAAGTGGGCGCGAGGCCAGTTTGACGACAGGTTCGCGAAAGATGGTTGCATTCTCCATAAGAAGAATCGCTAACTACAATGGAAGTTTCTAATAAATAAATGGCAAAAACATGGGCAATAAGTCGGTAATTGAAAGCAATTGTCTCCGTTTTACATAGGGTTTTTAGTCGACGTTCAACGCGTCAGACGAGTTACTGAATGTCTATCTAATGAGCTTTTTTGTATGCCCATGTGGTAGTAGTAGTAGTAGTCTACTACTACTCCGGACATTTTGGCTTAATCAAAATTTAGCAAGCCTACGTTAACGATATGATTTCTATCGCTTTTTTTTTTAACATTGTCGCGCCTTTCAAATATCTAGAAAAGCATTTCTTGCTTCTATCTTCATGAGTTCGTAGTAGAATTCATTTTGTTTTGTTGCTAGAATTAAAAACATTTTTTAAGGAGGTTGTTTTTAATTCTAGACTATCCTCCGTCCCCTACGGGCTTGGCACTTAACCTGAGGTATATCTTCAATGCACCGAGGGCCGGACGTGTTAAGATATCTAGGGTTTCCCCAACAGTCCTTGTGGCAGCATGGCCGCTGACTCTCAGCGGTATGATTTATCATCTATTCTCAATGAGCATCGCTCAAAGAAAATTCGACCAACAACAGGGATCGAACCGGCGACACCCCGGTAGATGACAACCATGACTAGCGCACTAGTCCCCTAGACCACGCCGCCACTTGTTTTGTTGCTGAAGTACGTTTAACAGTGCCATCTCCTCACGTGTCTGCAGTGGCAAGTAATATTTTTTTAAAACTTTGACTACACCTGGCGAAGGTTTCGATCTCCGGCTAAACAGAATAAGCAGACCGGTGCACCAAGAGTTAGGGTACGTATGACACAAACAAAGAAACTCTACAAAATGGCATAATAAAAAATACCTTTTTTTACTACAGGGAAGCTGATGCAATGTTTGTCTTCAATATAGCTATTTTTGAAGCTCACACACTGTTTGCTGTTTCATACGGTCTCTAGATGGCTTTGTGGAATTCCTGCATTGTTTTTGGATTCAAGTGCTGGCAAGTTAAATGGTGAAACCCAATCAAAGGCAGACCCGTTTATATACATTTTAGTTTTAGAAGCTTAAAATATAGTAGTTTGCAAAAATGTATGGACGATTAAAGGATGTGGTCCAAAACAGTCGCTATATGTTCCAAAACTTAGTGCGTGTATGTATGTATGTATGTATGTATGTATATATATATGTTCACAAAGGTGTAAATAAATGTTGTTTTTCGTAAAATTACCTTCATACGAAGATTTACCGTGTCTGTTGTCCTGAAACTGCGTGCGATTGTATTGCAATGCCGTGGTTCAGTCTCTCATGTAGTAGAGCGAATGGATCAACCACTGACGAATTGGCCGTTTACGCTAGATACGAATAAACTAACCTTTAG
>QVRM01001300.1:0-58934 GCA_003439945.1 Dermanyssus gallinae | reverse complement strand
ATCTTTTGCTACACGTAAATAAATAGAAAGCGGACACGCTCGTCTCGAGCTTCTAGAAAAGTACATTTTTCAGTGTCTTTTCGAGTGAGTTCTGTAGTAAAAAGTTCACAAGAGGTCCTCGGTTAGCGATAGACCCGGACTACGGACAGTATTATTTTGTTCCTCTCAGTATCACAATGAGTCCTGAAAATAATGAGGCTCTGCTAAGTCGGCTTACTCTCAGGATAATTTCAAATGGCGAAAAAGCCGCTTTCTCTACGGACAGGAACTTATAATCTAAGAAAAAGCGTCCAGCTTTGAGCTAGACAGTCCAGAGGAAATCGAATCTGAGGAGCGCATGAAGCTGAGGACACTGCTACATGAGCAAGTGACTAGGTGGGGCTGTCGGGTTGAAGAGAGTGCCACTAGACCTGCTAACAGTTCTTCTCCATGCACTAGAAAAAGGACACAGCACTGGCTCCCAGAACCGATGGCTTGTACTATTTTCTGTCCCCAGAAAAAGAAGCGAAGTACTCCTCAAAGCAAGGAAACGATTCGACCGCTTACAGTTCAATGGCCAGAGCACTAAAATGGAGAGGGAGAGCCCACTAGCTCGGGGTCACACTAGACACGTGAAAATAGCCTCAGCCACATAACAAGGCAATAAACGCAAAGGCCAGCCAATTTAATGGTGCATAATAGCTAGGATCCTACCGAATATCCTATAGCCCACGAGCCCCACGTGGGCAACCATCAACAATAATTGTTGATGACCGACGCAAAATCAATAGCTTTATTCGGAGCGCCAGTTTGGCTAAGGCGACTCTCAAGACAAAGTAGGCGAAGCAAATGCTACTACAAAGGAACCTGAGGAAAAATTCAGGGCTACCGCAGAGTCAATACGCAGATCACAGAGCTGCTCTGGTACTGGCAGGATCAATATCCTGGAATCTCGAGACAGTCGAAAGATCATGCGGCTTGGGACCAATAGGCGACCTTACCTCTCACAAAACGAATTATATATACGCACCTGTATGCGGACACACGTATGCATATATTGGTTCCATAAGAGGACAGCATGCACGTACCTATTGCTACAGTTATGATTACTACAATGACTGTAGGAATTCGAGACGATTGTTAGTCACAGTCATTTATTTGAGAATTACTTTCACGAATGACGAACACGCAAACACAGACCAACACAAATAAAATGCGTAAAAAATAATTTGGAACGTAAAAATATATATATAAATTTACTAGCTATTTTTTTTATCTGAAGATTGATGCTTTGGTCGAAGACACTCGCAATAGTACCACACCTCGATCTTTGTGAAGAAGAAACCGAAGTGCGCCAAGGAAAACTTGGCTTAAGATTATTTGAAGGCGTATCCTAAAACGATTTGTTAGTCAAACCTTCACATGATTTTTTAAATCTAGGTTTTCTTCTAGTTGCCGCGTGTCATATTTCTCGAGAGAGAAGTCTTGTCGTATTAAGCTCGTTACTGTCATCTTTCGCCGGGTAAGGCACTCAGGGGAGAGTTAGTTTCGCAGAAATAATGCGTACAGCATATTGCACTGCATCTATCATCAGCAAATAATACTAATAATAATAACAATAATAGTCATCATCATCATCATCATGTTTGGTCGGATCGGCAACAGATTACGACCCAAAGCAAAGTAAAACCTATTGAGAAGTGACCTAAACGAACTTAGTTCACTCATACCGCAAGATACTGCTAAAATGGGTCAATTTAGTAGCTGAATTGCAAGGCCCAGTCCAGACGATCCGACTGGACTGGGGCCAAATACACTACACGCAAGACGAGATCGCTCTGAACTCGCTGAGTGCCTCGGTGAGCTTGTCGAACTGAACTAGTGCTACCCGTCTAGCGTCACGGCCGCAGCTGTGTTTCGAGCTGTGCCGAATTACGTCGTAGTATGGCGAACAGATGCCTACCCGTTGCGTGTCCTTTGGTGGTGGAGGTGGAGGTGGAGGCGGTGCTTGTGGAAAGGCGGGCGGCATCCATTCGGTGAGTTGGTGGCCGCTGGTCACCGACGTCGTAGTTCTTGTCGTCCTCGTCTGCATCTCTGGCGCGGAGGAGGCGAAATCCAACCGCTGCTGCTGCTGAGGCGGGGGCGGCGGGGCTGGTTTCCAGACCGCCGTCTGTACTTCCCGACGGGGCACACTTTGCTCTAGCATGTCTGCTGGCTCGGGCTTCTTATCGACGATTGTCATCTGGATGTTGTCCTGGCGGGTCTTGACGACTGTGTCACTTCTACGCTGGTCGACCTGCGAATGGTACGAATGCGACAGTCAGACCTCGTCAGATTTTGAATTATGACAGCTACAATTATCGCCCATATCAATGAGGTGGTTCGTGAGCGAGTATTCCGTCGACCGGGCGCACCGGGTCTAAAGCCCGACCTCGTAATAACAACACCTATCGAGGGTCTGGGTTTTAGATGCCGAGGTTTGCGGCCCGAACCGGGACCTGACAAAAGCACGGCAAGACAAGATCGCCAAATATGACGTCGAGTTCCTAAGAGCGGCGCTCCCCGACCCGCAAAAACCTCGCAGATTCGGATCCATCACTATCTCTATGAGTGGTGTATGGGACTCCGAATCTGCGAGGACGCTCTTGGGGCTCGGCGTCACGAAGAGGAATCTTATGAATCTCACCGTTTTAACTTTGCAAGGACCTTGAGGATATACCGCTCGCACCGGGTCCATAAGAGCGGGGGCTACCATCAAGCAAGAACACGGACAACTGAGTCTTAACTTCACGTGACACCTTTTTACCACCATTTTTATTAAGGCGAGCACTGCCGAGTGTGCAAACGTATTGTAAATGATTAATAAATCATCACAATATTTTCTATATATATATATATATATATATATATATATATATATATATATATATATATATATCACCGTTAATGCAAATTAAGAAGGACAGATAAGAGAGCTGTATGGCTAACCTAGCAACTGTGTTAGCATACATTCGAGGCAGTCGGGACTGTGAACAATTTCCTGGCATGCATTGAACCATGCGCCAGTCAAAATGACCGTGACAGTCAGGCTTGTCGAGCTGCTGCTCGACCCACTTTGTCGTATCCTTAGCATTGCTTGACGTAGCGGAAGTTTTAACTCTTTTGCTATTTCAACAGTCTTCTGGTCGACCATGACAGACCTTTGGGAAAATATCTAGCAACGTAGGTCTAAATTAGTTAATATCAGAACAGAGTGGAGGCGGTTTTCTGGCACCACGCTTGTCGACATTAGTTTATCCGTTTTATTACATTGCTTGTTTGTTTGTTTGTTTTTTCTTTTAAATAATTTACCGTTGCCTTAACTTACTTCATGAAGTGTGAGGTAATTGATGTTAGCTGCTGCCTTCGGCGTGTCACTCTTCGCTGGTAGAGTTCGGTAGATGGACTCTTGAGTAGGAACGGGACGTGCAGGAAGGCGTCTTGGAGGAGGTCTTGGTGCTGGTCTTGTATCATGGGATGGCTCCCTCAGGACGCACTCGACTGTCGCTGAACGAACCAGGTTGGGCGGCTGTTTCCGCCGGACGGCGGTTGTGTTGCTCGACGCGCACGAGAGATTGGACATCTCTTGAAACCTGAAACAATGCGGCGAAAAATGCATACGGTTACAAATCATATCACATCACAAACCCGTCACAAAATTGCGCTGGATAACTAGCAGTTTGAACTGGAACTCATGTTTTTAGGCGCCTCTAGAATGATTGACTTAATTGATCTACGTCAGTGCAACAAGACCTACGTTTCTACGTAGATCTTGTTAAATGGCAATGTTTTTCAGAGTTCTGTAGTGGAATACAGATCGAATTTGTTTTTTCCGAATGTAGGCCGTGGATCGGAGTACACCTCCAAATCGCCCGGTGCCAGCTTTTCTGCACCATCCACATACACTCCCCAGAAACGGGGCTCCATCTCACTGGTTGATTAAAGCTCTTCGAAACACTTTTGTACACCTAATCCTTGCTGGCAGGAACGGTACGCAGCTGCATTTAAATAAGACTTTCAACTGTTGTCTGTGGGAGAATCGACTCCAAGGTTCCATACGTCAACAAAATTCACATGTCCGCCAGTACATTGGAATCTAGCTATGCAGAAAATTCAATCAAAACATTTCCTAGTCCCCGATGTTACAAATCATCCTGAGGCTTGATATAAGTTAGGGTTAGCCTTTTTATTTGCTGGGCATTACTTTAAATAATTAGTTTTACTACATAATATTCTACCAAGGTACCTAAATGTGCATGCCATGTACTAAATGGGTGATTTCACAGAGTGATCCAATTGGTCACGTCGCTAAATCATGCAGTCCATTGATGTGCCACCGTCTGTGGCGCTCAACAAAACTCAAACACTCATTCGTCTCAAAGGCATGACCACATTCATTCCCACCTTGCTATCCGTGAAGCGACGAAAGGAATAAGGCCCTCCAGCGCTTGGCACGCTAGAGGGCAGAACAGTCGGCTCAACGGCTGACTCGGAAGCCGGTACGATTCGTGGGGTTTGCGGTACGTTCTTGGGGGCCGGTTGCCTCGGAGAAGGCGACCGACACGCTGGACATTTCATCGGTACGTCGAACCACCGGTAGAGACGGGACAATCTAGCCAAACGAGCAAGTTACCAATGAATCAAAATGCTATGGCAGTGATTCAGTGTGTGTATATTCAACACACGGCGATGTTACAACGTTGACATCTGACCGTGAAGATTTCGAGTAGTAGACCAACGATGGGATCGTTATGTAAACGGAGGGAGAGCAGAACTCATTAATAAAAAAAGAGCAATATTAAGACCCTTACGAACAATACTACGCGTATCTTGAAATCAAATAAAGATGGGGAAATAGCCCTAGTACGTGGGCTTAACACGCACACGTATATATATACATATATATATGATTGTACAAACGTTTGCGCATTATAGGGGTTGTTGTGACAAAATTTTACACTTTTATAAAAATAATTAAAATAACTTGACTCATGATGTCATGAGGTTTGAGATTGTATTTTAATTTGTCATCAGCTAAATTTATCCTGGTCTAGCTCACAACTACAATGCATATCACCTTGACAGTTTGACATACATACAACTAATGCACGTAGAGGTCATCAGCTCCTCCTGGAGAAAAATACATCTACAACTACTCGATTTTCTGTTCTGTCTGTCTGCATCAAGCCATGATTTATGGAAACATGGATATTGCTCACTAGTTATAGTGGCCACTTGGTTGATTGACAATAGAAGCGAATTCTCTCGATTTCGCTGACTATATTGATGTAATCGAATTACCTGTTTCGTGAGTTTGCGCAAAGCGTTTACAAAGCCTACCTAAAAACCACTTTCCAAATTGCCACGCTCGCTTGGAACTGTACAGAGTGGAAATGACAGGTGTAGCAATTTTGATACACCGTTTAAATAAAGCTTCTGAAAGCCTTCGAATATAAGAGAGAGAGACGGAAAAAATTCAGAAGAAAAAAATTAAATTTCCTGTAAGTGTTCAGGTAATTAAGTATTCTATCAAATGATACGCATATGTATGCGCTTACACACACGCTTTCACAACAACAACAACAACAACAACAACAACAACAACGGGCTAAACTACACTAACCTGTACGGGAGCGATGGGCGGGGCCGAGATGACTTTCGTATGCTGATCAATGTAGACGGCTGTTGAAGGCGGAGGCGGCGCTGAGCCACGTAGCGAGGTACCGAATAGCATCGCTGGCTGACAAGCGTTGTCGGCAACTGTGTGACAGAGAGGGGCGGCGTGAGTCAATGAGCTATCGACTCAACCAGTGTGAAAGATAACTAATAACCTAGATAACTCTCGTTGTGACAATTTCGCCCGCATGTCGTCGTATGAGTAGCGCAACGCGAGGTGTGGGAACTTATGTGGGGACGGGAAGGACCTGGAACGCTATGCTATGCTACGCCTAATCTAGGCCACGCAAAAAACGGTGGCGGCGTTAACGGGGTCTAGGGCGGTGGGCCAGTGCGTTAGTCATGGTTGTCATAACTACCGGGGTGTCGCCGGTTCGATCCCCGTTGGCGTTGATGATCGAGTTGACTTTGAGCGATGCTCATTGAAAATGATGATAAACCATATCGTACCGCTGAGAGTCAGCGGTCATGCCGCTGTGCTACAACTGTCTACAACCAACTACTATTTGGGAAACCCTAGATATCTCAACATGCACGGCCCTCGGTGCCTCATTGAATATCTGCCGCATGGCGATTTCAGGCCCGTAGAGGACGGATGATGGTCTAGAGTTAAAAATAAACCACCTTAACAATGATTTCTTAATTCTAGACCAATAGCAATATATTGCCCGCCAAAACGAGCGAATCAGAAGGACACGGATGAACGGATACACTCAGGAATCACTAAAGAGGGTATGTCGACACAGCCGGCAGCGCAGCCGGATACACAATCGGATAAACACAGTACGCTCGGACTCTCAATAGAAAATTAATGACTACGTCTGTGGTGGCAGTTACAAAATTTCGACTGTAATTTGGTGCCTCTCTAATAGACGTGTGGTGTTTCAGAGTACTACAACCTTGTCCTCTGTAGTTAGATCTTTTCGCCGAATCTCTTCCGTGAGCAGGACATTGCGGTCGACGCTTCTCGATCTTTCGGCCCACTCGGCAGTACGAATAAGTCGCTGCACGGACGCCGGTGTCGCTGGAGGCGGGGCCTCTACCGGAACCACCTGTTTTTCAAGCGTGTCAGTGAAGTAAAGTACAAGAAGAAATGCCACAAACGTGCCACGTGGTGCACTTTTATATAGTAGCACTCCTTTACCATACAATCAGGCATTCGCCTTCTCCGTATTGAAGGCTGACGACGTATATATAGTTCAATGCAAAGAAGGTTGACCGCGCCGAAACATGACAGCAGTCAGCTTCTCTCCCTAGCTATCATATGCTGCCTGCGGTTCCACATAAACGCATCTCTGCTCATGGAAATGACCATACCGACACGCTTACAAGCTTTCCTGATACGCTTACATACTTTTCTGAGTACCAAGAACACGTTTAAGTTTGTTGCGAAACAGGCTCTGAATAACAGGGGTGCTACGTGGAATGCTGCAAACAATGGAAAGCCGTCTCTTCAAACTGAAACATTCTATTTGGCATATGCTAAAGATCAAGGCAGTATATACTTACAAACTTCATTGGCTGAGAGCTTCTAATTGGAGTAGGTTGAGTCGAACGCACCGGTGTTGCCTGCGTTACCTGCTTATTAGGAGAAAAGGCCAGCACGTTGTCTGTTAGTATACCGACATACCTAGGTAACAAACTTTAATTACAATAGATTGAATTCGTTCTCAACTGCGTATTCCGGTGATAGGATACTGACCGAGTGTATTGGCTGGTAACTTTTGACCGGAGTGGGTTGAGCGAACGGCGCCGGTGTCCTCGGGCTTACCTACACAATACAAGTGAATGCCAATGTTCGTGTTTTTGTTACTTACTAAAAACAGCTGCATTATACACCTGTGAAGGTTCGTATTGGCAAAATCCACAGAATCTTCAAGCAATGTTTCAATATTACGCAGATTTAGCTGTGAAGTTTCTAAACGTTGTGCATTTTTACGACCATTTGTCATACAATCGTTTCTCCGATTAGGATGTACTTGTATGTTTTCGCCTCTCTCATTTCCCCTTTCTTTCGCTCTTTTTCCCAACGACAGCAAAGTAGCAACCACAACGAGCTACTGTTGGAAGAATCCACTGCCTGACCAGCTTAAATAGTGACGTTCCCACCATACACATTACTCTCGAGCAGATGTGAAACCCGCCGAAAAATGAACGTCCGTTCTACCACAAGCCAAAGTTACTAGGTGTAGAACTAGCAGCGGTGAAAAGCGCCAAATTCCGAAAGCTTACCCTGCTAACAGAAGAGTAGGTTTTATCGACGTGAACTCTGGCTGGTGGGGGCTCCGATCTGTGAAAAAAGCATGCCCATAATTTGAAGTGGGTTTAGTTTTCTGAATCAATTAGTTTTCTCTTTTAGTAGCTCAACCATTGAACGGAGATTGGTATTCTCAATGGACTCCCACACTTAGTGCAAAGCGCTTATAAAGCAAGTTAGCCTTGTATCCGTGGCAGCGTGGTCTAGAGGACTAGTGCGCTAGTCTTGGTTGTCATCTACCGGGGTGTCGCCGATTCGATCCCTGTTGTTGATCGAATTTGAGCGATGCTCATTGAGAAGAGATGATACACCATACACCGCTGAGAGTCAGACGCCATGCTGCCACAAGGGCTGCTGTGGAAACCCTAGATATCTTAACATGTCCGGCCTTCGGTGCATTGAAGATATACCTCATGTTAAGTTCCAACCCCGTAGGGAACGGAGGATAGTCTAGAGTTAAAAACAACCTCTTTAAAAATTGTTTTTAATTCTAGTTTTGTGCCTAAATAAGCCTCTTTCTTCGACCATTTAAATAACTGCACATACCCTAAAATGACTGGGGTGTTTGCTTGTTACCCTGGGCACAAGAAAAGATGAAGACTCTGCATTGTTTGACTACCTATGCATACAAACCTGAATCTTTCTGGTAGATGTTGCTCCGGAGGCGGTTGTTGCTTTGGCTGGACGTGATACAGATCAGGCATTGGTGGGGCTACCGGTCGTGTCACAATGCCCTCGTGAAGGTCCACGTGGGTTACCTGCGTATAGAGGTTGGCACTATGGTAAACCAAAGAGTATCATCACATTCCTACTCTATAAGTTCGTAGACATGGAGCCACTTTTCAGAGCTTTTACATTTGTCGAATGCATACCCTTTTGCCGTCCGGAACTGTCGGGGCTGTTCTCTGTTGCACGTAAGACTACCTACGCTTGGGGCTTGGTCAAATAGGTTTAACGCCATTAGACAAAACTAAAGCGTAAGTTCTAGTTTGGAACGACTCGGAGTGATAAACGTGACGACATCTAGTTGCAATTTTAGCTACGTTTTTGTGTAGAGGGTACTACGAGAACACTATCAAAAGAGATATAGAATCTCGTTTGTTTACGGCACAAGGAAAGTACCCGTATCCCTTGCCTATCTATCTATCTATCTATGTATGTACGAGGTGTGTTCAAAAAGTATCGCGACTTTTGAATTTTCGCGGGATACGTATATTCGAATTTCGATTTTTTGTGGCGTTATGTTGGTACTCATGTCTCTCACTTATGCCGACAAGCTCGGCCATTTTGAATGTTCACTTAATTATTGACAGCTGCTTTGCTTGCACGTGTTTTGGATCGTCTTCGATTTTTACCTATTCAAAAAAATGGATCAAAGAACCTGTATCAAATTTTGTGTGAAAAACGAAATTAAGTGCGCGGATGCATTCCGAATGTTGACTGTGGCATACGGAGAAGCTACCTTGGACCGAAGCAACGTTTATCGGTGGTACAAAATGTTCTCAGAAGGCCGAGAAGATGTGAACGACGAAGAGCGTGCCGGACGCCCGAGCACTTCAACAACAGACGAAAAAATTAATGAAGTGGAGAAAATGGTATTGGCCAATCGTCGAATCACCGTTAGAGAAGTTGCTGAGGACCTAAACATATCGATTGGCTCGTGCCATTCGATTTTTATCAATGATTTGGGCATGAGACGGGTCGCCGCGAAATTCGTACCAAAATTGCTCAATTGCGACCAAAAACAGCATCGCATGAACATTGCTAATGAGATGTTGGACTCTGTCCGCGACGACCCAAATTTGCTCCAGAGGGTCATAACTGGTGACGAATCGTGGGTTTATGGTTATGACGTGGAAACCAAAGCTCAATCATCTCAATGGAAGCTGCCGCACGAACCAAGACCGAAAAAAGCGCGCCAAGTTCGGTCGAATGTGAAAGCTTTGCTGACAGTTTTCTTCGATTGCAGGGGCGTGGTGCATCATGAGTTCTTGCCACAGGGTAGAACGGTCAATAAGAAATATTACCTGCAAGTTATGCGCAATTTGCGCGAAGCAATCCGCCAGAAACGCCCGGATTTGTGGAAGAACAAAAATTGGCTTTTGCACCACGATAACGCCCCTGCTCACACATCGTTGCTTGTGCGCGAGTTTTTGGCCAAAAACAACACACTAATGATGCCGCAGCCACCGTATTCCCCAGATCTGGCCACCTGTGACTTTTTCTTGTTCCCTAAACTGAAGAGGCCCATGAAAGGACGACGTTACGCTGCGCTTGACAAGATAAAGACGGCATCGAAGGAGGAGCTGAACAAGATAAAAAAAAATGGTTTTTTGAAGTGCTTCGAAGATTGGAAAAACCGTTGCCACAAGTGTATAATATCTCATGGGGATTACTTTGAAGGGGACAAAATAGATATTCATGAATAAATGAATAATTTTTGAAAAAACACAAAAGTCGCGATACTTTTTGAACACACCTCGTATGTATAATTGCTCTTGAAAAGCACGTGTGTCTCTGCTTTAAGAATGCAGTCACACTTGGTACCGCCGCATAAAAAGGCTTATTGCAAATTGGGTGGCCAACTGGAGATTCGAAACGCTCGAAATGTTATACAAATTCAGTCCTGCCTCCTTGAATAGGGAGCCTTGTAACATTTTACTCACGCTCAAAGTTTAAATCGATACCGGCATTCAACACGACGAACGAAACGCATACTGTTAGTGCTTGTGTGTGACGCCAAATAGAAAGAACGCAAAATCGAGATCAAGCATATACACGGGCAGAGGTCTAATTTGTAGGACTTAGCTAGCTTCTTTATGGGCCCGTTTACCCTTCTACCTTGTTCGTGTAGATTCGGTCGACGCGATCAATGGTGCTGTATTTGAGGTCAGTTGGGGCCTCTGGCCGCCTCTCTGTCAGGTTGACGCAGAGTGTTGGGTCGACGGGTTGTCGATCAGGCACCTGAGTAATTTTGACAAACGCAGTATTTACTGTTACATTGTAATAATAATAATACTTATTATTATATCCTGACAATTTTTAATAATTGTATATATATATATATATATATATATATAATGTTGTGAATATGTTACGGCTGTGGTCCTAATGGAAGACTACAACGCAATACCAAGCCGACACGGAGCCGTGGCCTGCTATCATCAGGACTTGTCGTTTTAAACGGTCGACCTTGCGCTTGCTAAATACGAAAATCGCGATGCAAAATGGCACTGACCTTGCGGTCAATCTCTTGTATCTGGCACAGCGGTGTGGGAGAAGGCACCTTGGCACGTCGGAAGGTACCCTTCGCGAAGATCCACCAGGGGGGTCTGCGTGCGTAGGGTCAATTTCGACGCAAACGAAAGCAACACAAAACGAGAGATAAGTTAAGCAGTTCCGAATTAAAAACATTAAAAACATAAGCATGATTCATATTAGACTTAAAAGGGAAAACATAAGTCTACTAAACCCAGCAACACCCATAAGACGATCTACACCGTAAAAAATGCATTTTTATGTGTTTGCCCTCTTGAAACGCAGTGGAGCAGCTATATGGATTGACTGGTATAACATTTCGTCGCCTGCTATTTGAAGTTCAGTGTGGCTTCCGCGCGAATGTCCACCAGTGATATTTTATCTAACAGGGAACTTTATTTCCCGCATAAACGAGGCAGAACTGAAACCCTTAAGGGAACAAATTGACACTACAAAAGCAGTATAGATGTACATGCTTTTAACTAATTATTAGCTGTTTTACCGCTTTTAATTGCGCTGCATCTGCCTTTGTGGCTTTGTTTGCAAAGTCTAGTCACTAGTTCCAAAAATTACGCCGACGTCGACTTGAGATTTGCCTGCAACTTATTTCGCTAAAACAGTTATGGCAGAGTGTATTTGTAAGCGTCACGTCAGAACGACCGAAATGCGACGGAGCTATGTGATAGATACGGGCGTTTGATTTTGTGTACCTGATCTGCATAGGTCTTGGTGGAGCGCTGAACGTCGACTTCACGCAGTGTGCAAACGGGGGCCGGCGAATGCCTCCGATCGATGTGGGTGACCGTCGAGGTGAGATTTAGAACATCTATGCGGTCTTGTTGAGGTACTGCACTTCCCGGGCGGACATCCACCTCCTGCACCCGGCAGACTGGAGTTGGCGATGGGACACGTTTTACCTGGAGGGCCGAAATGTGGAGAAAACGCCGAAACGCCGTTTATTCATCATAGGACTAGCATATATATATATATATATATATATATATATATTATCCTTATCTTATTATATTAGAAGCCTTAGTCTTTCAACAGGAGACTCGAGAGCATCCGAATTCTTGCGTCAGAGGCTGTCGCTTGACATCCAACGAGGAAATGCAGCGTCTGTTCGGAGCACATTGCTGAACTGGGCTAACCCTGGGTTAGAAAACCCGTAATCACACGTTCGCACGGAGACAATTGTCCACTCCAAAGTGCTAACATATCGAATATATATATATATATATATATATAATATATATTTATATATATATATAGATATATATATATATATATATATATAATATATATTATATATCTATATCTTTATATATATATATATATTATATATATATATATATATATATATAGATATATATATATATATTATATATATATATATATATGTATATACTTTCAACACACTTATTTGGCGAAAAGGAGAGTGGTACATCACATGAAGGCTACCCCCTAAACTCTGTGATTTCGGAGCATCTTCAACGACGACATGTCCCAACTGCTTCAAAGTTGCAACTAGGGTTTGCAATAGGTGTTTGTATATATTTTGTCAACCTTCCAAGCGCAGGCGACAAAGACTGTTACAGATGGTCAAATAACAACCAAGATGTGAATACACGTGGATCCCGTAGTTTTTCGCAGTTTTAACTGCTTCTTCATTGGCGGTATAGGCATGGATCGGGCTCGAATAATTTAAATAAAGGACCCCACATTTATGTATGAACAGTGTTGAATTGAAATCCTTAGTGTACGCCAGAACGTCGATGAATATTTTTAGGAGGTGCGAATATTTTCCGACATAAAATGTTCCTGCCCAATCCTACTGCCTCAAAGGGTTCATATAAAAGGACCCTAGACTTATACAGTTTATTTTAATATGTTCCATTGCTTGCTGTTTAGACCGCATATTCGGCACAAAGTATGTGCTTCATATGCATATTAAAAAAAAAATTAAGAATAAAGCTAGGCCGAGCGACTTATCTGTTTGTCTTAGAAGCCTTGCTAACTAGATGAAAAGACTTTACAGTACAATATAATTAGCCCATACTTTCTTATTCTGTTTTGTTCCCTTTTTAGACAGAATTTCGTCTCTAAGGTTACTCCCGCCGAATGTTGCTTTTGACACAACTTGCTTCAATCAACCTATCAATATAAACATGATAACAAGGTTCCCCTCGGTTGGCTCGTCCCCTGTCTTACCCCCCAATCCAGAGGCAACAATTGGCTGAACATTCTGCATTAGGAGTTTAACAATCGAACTTGAGCCAAACTTGTGAAATCAGGGTACAGTGTAGCGATGCCTCAAAGGCTTCTACACAGATTCACAAGATACAAAAAAGGCGCGTAGGTCCTTTATGAACTTTATCGTAATATCTACGCACAGGGTGAGGACTCATCCTTGAACTGATGGCTTCTGGATCAATACCAGTGCTTGGCGCTGGCACAGTGGCAGTGCTTGCATGCTGCTGTTTGTGCATCTCATGCGAACTCACTCACCTCCCGAACAGACTCCTGCAGGAGACAAGGCGGTGTATAACGTTGTTGGCGGGGATCCACCGGACGAAACTCCCGCTTTTCGAGTCGGCAGACCGGTTCAGGACTGGGTTGCCGAAGCGGAGGTGGTGGTTGACTCAGATGACGGATGTTCATCACAGGAGGGCGCTCTGGAGGTAGCGACGGAGCTCGATGGGGCGGGGGAACCGTCTGTAGACAACGACCCATGAGAAGACGCAGTTCGCAAATTATTGATATCGTCTGGCAATATAGCTAAGCCAACACATCCCTCTAGATAAGACGCTTTTTCTTTTCTACGCGACAGTCTAGACGACACGACTCTCTCTCTCGGTGTCAACTTGTTGCCCTATTTAGAGTCTGTCATACAGAACTGCCAATAACCGTAAAGTAACAATCACTATTGCCATCACTTTTTTTTCGTTAGCCCAATGTAATAAATGCATGTGCGTATTTCCAATACAACGGCCGACAAAAAAATTGAAATGCGTTGTAAAGGTTGCCAAATCCGCTGCTCTTATCCCTATGGATGAGTAAGGAAACAAGGGACACAAGTTCGTTAAAGTAGGTCAGACAAACTGCTATGGACATGAAGAGGTGTAGGAGGTCGACACGAACAAGCAGACAAACCTTTCTAATAGCGGCTTTGCTCGTCTCCTCGTGGACTCGATAGAATTCGCTGACAGCTTCCTCGAGATTTTTAGGCGGCGGCCTCTGTATGAGTTCGGTGACTAGGCGGCAATCGACCGGCTGGTAGACCGGTTCGGCTGGTGGCTGACGCCTGGCGATCGGTACCACCATTGGTAGAGCGGGCGGCGCCGGTGGAGGCCGCGGGGGCGGTGCTGGTGACAGCGACCTCTCCAGCAGCACAGTGCGATCGGTGAGGTAACGTCGGGTGTCTTCGCGTTCGCGCTGCTCGATTAACGTGATCTTCTTGCACTGCCGCTGGATGCGCTCGATCTCCTGACGCCGGATGTCCTCGTACGTCATAGACTCGTCTCGGAACTGGGGCGGCGGCGGTGGCGGCGGTGGTGAGGGCGGCCGCGGTGCCATCACTGGCCTCACGAACATTGTGGGCGGGGGTAGAGGCACAGGCGTCGGCTTTGGTGGCGGAGGCACAGGCGTCGGCTTTGGCGGCGGGGGGCACAGGCGTCGGCTTAGGCACGATACGAGGTTGCTCGCGGACCGGTTCGGCCTTGACCCGGGGCTCGACCGCTGCCATGGGCGCTGGTAGCGGCACCGGAGCAACTGGAACAGCTCTTGGAGTCGACGGCACAGTTTCTTCTGGCGGCTTCGTCACGAGCTCAATGCGTTTGCGTCGGCGGTGGTGGCAGCGCCCTCGGTGGAGGCGGAGTATAGTCTACCTTTATCAGCTGCGCAGCCTGCTCGACGCGACGCTCGGTGATCACCTTTAATTGCGTTGCACACGTTTCAACCATTGGTAAAATTTACTAAATCTTTTGAGCACTGTTTTTTAGAAAAGATGTCTATCCATAAAACCCCTTTTGAGATCGGTTTTAACGTGCGCCTTACAAGGGGTATATATAAATATATAGAGTTCTGGAACATGCTCGAATAACTTGCATTCGGCTTGATCAGCTAACATTAAAGCAGCTGTATGCTTGGATAATGTGCAGAGACAGTTTGAAACGTTTTGGAGCCTTCGTAAAAGCCACCTGAATGACGGCTTGTTCAGAGGGTCTCTCATCCAGAATGGCGTGATGAACAGAACGATTACCTTTGCCCTTCTATCCCTACTGCCTCCCATGAATCGGTGTTGGAAACGAGGGGATGTTGCTATGAGGACTAAGTACAGTCCGACCAACTTTCTGATGGGAGAAGAAAGTAAAGGGTCCGCAACGGATAGGGCATTCTAGCCAACGACGCGATTTACTTGGGCATCAGGCAAGTTCATAGATTGTCTGGGGTGTCAATGTTCTATGTGCTAGTTCAATGATCGTCGCGCGAAATTGTAACGAAATCTACTTTCTAACGATTTTGAAGATGTTCGAAAAGCCGGCGCAGTACATACGATCAGGCCGAGAGGCTAAAAAAGGCGAGGGCCTGCAAGAACCCAAAATCCAAATATTCAGAAAGATCGCATCGAAAAAGCCGGAGATGTAAATTGCTTTTCAGTGAACATACGGCTTCTACACAACCAAATGTCAAAAGCGTACGAAAAATGATGTATGTGTATGTTAGTTGACCTTTCCTTTAACTACCTCTTGCTGTTGCCGGAAGAAGTGCTGTTCGTGGAATTGCTTGGTCTGTGTGACTTCTCTGTGCCTGATCTCGGTTGTCGATGGTGGTGGTGGTGGAGGCATTGAAAACGGCGGCTGCGGGGCCGGCGGCGGGGGCGGCTCGAACCGGACGGGCTGCACAACAGGCCTGAACGGAGGGGGCATGGCCGGTGCAGGCGCCATCGGCACAGACATGGGCGGCTCAACTGGTTTTGTCACCGTTTGTGGTGCGGAGGCGGCATTGGGGCGAAAGGCTTGGGCGGCGGAGGCGGGGGCGGCGTTGGTTCTAGGGGCTTGGTAGGCGCCGGAACAGGGGGCGGCGTTGGCTCTGGGAGCTTGTAGGGTGGCGGCGGCGGGGGGCGGCGTTGGCTTGTGAGGCTTGGAGGGCGGCGGAGGCGGGGGCGGCATTGGCTCCAGGGGCTTGAAGAACGGCGCAGGCTCGACCGGCTTGGGCGGCGGGGGACGCGGAGGCTCGACCAGCTTGGGCGGCGGAGGCGGAGGCGGTGTCGGTTCGCGCGGCGGGGGCAGCGGGGGCCGTGGAGGCTCGACCGGCATGGGCGGCGAGGGCCGTGGAGGCTCGACCGGCTTGGGCGGCGAGGGCCGCGGAGGCTCAACTGGCTTGGGCGGCGAGGGTCGCGGAGGTTCGACCGGCTTGAGCGGCGGGGGACGCGGAGGCTCGACCGGCTTGGGCGGCGGGGGACGCGGAGGCTCGACCGGCTTGGGCGGCGGGGGACGCGGAGGCTCGACCGGCTTGGGCGGCGGGGGCGGTATCGGCTCGACGATAGTTTGCTGAATAAACTGCTGTTGACGCCGCAAGATGCTTTGCGACGTGTGCACGTGCCTCTCGACGTGTCGCTCTTCGTCAACACGCTGCAATAGAGGTTTGGCTCATTGGTCACTCAGAGGAGAACTAACATTGTAACGCAAACCTAGTCTGAACCAGTCCGTTTATATAGTAATGTTATTTTATTTGTTTACGTAATTGTGCGAGCTTTCCATAGAACAAAGCTATTGGATAGATACATTCGGCGCGTGCGATGGTACCTTTACGATCTGCTGATCAACCCCCCCTGGCGGGGGTGGACTCTCTGGGTGCTCAACCATCGGAGATCTCGAATCCTTCGGAACGATCGGAAGATCGGGAGACGGTGCGGGAAGCGCTGGAGTCTGCCAAAGCGAATTGTAGAAAACGTGAACATAAATATTTATAAAAATACAATGAAATTGGCAAAAATATGCCGAATGCCAGCTCGTCTGAAAATAAGAAAGGTGTATAACGGCAATCTGTCCGTTTATGCGAAAAACTAAAGAAAAACTAAAGAAAACATGCTTTCTATAACGCATGTCGGTTGCTTGTATATATTTTGGAAGCAAAAATGGGAATTATTTGCGGCCGTAACCTGCTCGTGGAAAATAGCGGCGCCATCACATAGAGCAGGTCAGCATTTACAAAAAAAAAATCAATTGTCGGCGATGTTTGACTATAGTTATGTGACATAGCACTTGAGCCAACATCTTAACGCCAAAGGCCAATCTTATCTCGACTAAAACCATACTCTGGTACTAGAGAAGATGAATAAATCGTGGTTTATGGAGTAAGATTTTACCCTTGGCTTGGGTGTAGGTTGACGTTCAATGATGCGAGTTTGCTCGCGGTGAATATGTTCCGCTTGAACCATGGTTACCTGAAGACAGACAGTGTAGCCCACCGATGAGGAGACAAACGGTTAGACGCTAGCGTATCTATACGCGCCTGCTATCCCGGACTATATATAAATATATATACATCGTACCTGCTGAGTTCTAGAACTCAGCTCTCTCAGCAACTCTCAGGCGCATCGGCCAACAAATATATATATATATATATATATATATATAGACGAACATAAAAAGTGAGGTCATGAGGCGAAATGTTCATGAAATTAAATTAAATAATAAATACGCGCTTTATTTAATAAGAAATTAAATAAAGCGCGTAATATGATGAACAAATATCATCGAGGTTTATACAGAACACGATATTTTTCTGGCCTAGTGGACGTTCAAAATTTATCTCAGTTTATGGATTATCTGGTCTAAATTCAGGATACCGACAAGACAACATTAAAGCTGGCATGTCTACGAGACAAACTGTCATACAGGTAGCACCGTCCGTAGGCTTAAACAAAATTAACATCGACAGGTATTGACAAAAACAAATCCACACCTGCGCAATTTGATGTATGCATACTTGTAAACAGGGGACATATCTATCTATGTTTACTTTTTGTGTACGTATATTTTTTAAGTATATTTTTTGTAGAGGAGGATAGTTAAATGCAGGTAGCGTGGTGCATTTGCGTGCACATCAGTATATATAGGGTCCGTCTTACGAAACAATGTGAAAGCAAACCCGTGGACGTTAAATGTTGGCTGAGAGTCAGTCCAAAAATGTTTAGACAGTACCGCTACGCGTAAGGAATCCCCCAACTCGAGCTATGTGAGACTCAACCCCAGCGCATGGATATTACGTTGCTAAGTCCCATACCCACTAAACGCACCTGCCTTCGTAAGCTTCACTCTCTGATGGCCCAGATCTCCATAGAACGGCATAAGCCAATATATATATATATATATATATATATATATATATATATATAAATATATATATATATATATATATATATATATATATATATATATATATACGTAAAATTATATAGATTATCAATCTGTCGAGGCATATCAACCTACATGACTATTATATAAACAAGCAAATAATCGAGAGCGCTAAACTACGCGTTTCTTGTATGCGTATGTAGCAGGCTTTTTCAAACTGGAAACGACTGCAGCACTCTGGTGCCAGTCAATGCTTCATCAAACGGTGGGCCCGCCCGGTATCCCTGTGTCATCAACGAAGAGTGTTAGCTTATGCAGGTCCACCACCGACAGTGGAAAAATGTGCATGACGGGAGTCTACCAAAGTGGAAGGACAGAGTAGTGCATGCTGACGGGCACGCCCTATTACGGGGTTTGGAGACAAATAAAAATTCGCATTCACAATTCCGAGGGCGTACCACGTTCGCTATAACAACCCAGTCCGCCTCGGGAACAGAACAAGAACAGAACGGTGGTAACTCGTGCTAACTCGTGGTCAGGGCGTTATTCCAACAATAGGTAAACGATCGGATACTCTCGTTACACTCGGGTAGACCATCGACGTAGGTGCTCTCATCCACGTTTCACAAACCTACTGTGCCAACACCAACATCAACAACAACCACAATTCACACGATCATACATCCATCGTTGTTAGGTCATCACGATGATGTGACTATGCGGTTAATGGGTAAACGCGGCGAACCAACCTTTCGGAGATTAGAATCGTCGTCGGTGGTGGCTGGGGCAGGGGTGACTCGGCTTGCTGAAAGGCCAGGGGCGCCGGTTTGGACTACGTGTATCTGCGAGAGGACAGGGTCATGGGGTGTGTACACCCCCGCGGATCCAGGACGCGACCGGATGGGACTTCGCATATGCGCGGTGAGCATCACCGGGGCAGCTGGCTTCGTCATCTGCTGCCGTGGGGCTTCAGCTGTATTTGCGCTACTTGGTGGTGGTGGTGGTAGTGGAGGTGCTACCGCCGCGGCCGGGGGCGTCGACGCGTGTTGGAGGCCAACCGCACTTCGCTGAGGAATCGTGTGAAGTCAACGAAAAGCTTTGTACGAGAGACACTTGAGTGCTTGTCAGCGCTTGTTCTTCTGAGACAGCAGTTCGTGGTGGAACGTCGCGCGCGCTGTGCACTGAAACCATGACTGGCTTCACTGGCCTGGGGGGCGCTTTTGTTCTGGCAGCTACCGGTGGCAGCGGATGAGGAAGCTTTTCGACGGACTTGGTCGGCGCCGAGTGGCGTGGTAAAGGGGACACGCGAACAGTAAACATCTCTTTTCGATCGCGTGTTTCAAACACTTCGAAGGGCGGAGGTCTGTTTGGTGTTTCCTGGTCTGTCTCGCTGGTGCACTTTACGACTGTGGCTGCTTGAGATGAAGTATTCTGTTCCACTTGCGTGCCAGTGGTGTCTTTTGCAACTCGGAACAGTTTAGAATCAATTTCACGAGTTGCACGTTCATCGTCACGCCGCTCCATTAATATGGCCACATTGCGCTGGTCATCACGGTTGGCACCTGAGACTGAAGTATTTATATCTGGGCGTTGTATTGGCGTAAACGGGGGCGCAAGTACCACGGTATTTTTGCGTGTAGTAGTTTCGATAAGATCGAGTCGTTTTCCGCCGGCACCTGCATGGTCTCTCCTTTATTTTTTTCGAAAATATTACGCATAACAGGTAAAGTTTCTCGAGTTTCTATCTTAATGTCTTGCACGCCACGATCCTGTTGATTAAGTGTATCTGTCGTCATTTTAGTCAGGCCGGATGCGGCGATCCCAGCATATCCAATTTCTGTACGGCAGGTATCGAACTCGCGTTTCTCCGATCGCTGGAGACCAGGGATCTGTCTGATGGTTCTTTGCAGTCGCCTGTGACGCCTTCTGCGATTGCAGAGTATCGTCGGTTTCTTTTGTTTTGTAGAGAGTAGCAACCCCAACCGGGCTAGGACCGCTCATCTTTTCCTCGAAGTTTCGGGCTTCGCTTGGTCATCGTCGTCGCTTGTACGTTCGGGCGGATCCATGGAAATACCACTGTTGATTCGGTTCCTTCCGATTTGGATTTCTCCCTGCGCTCTTTCACCACAGTGTCTACGCCGCTAATTGAAACATTATCGGCACCGCCCCCTTTTCCGGACACCGTCTTGATCGAAATCAAAGTCTCGCCCGGCAGAGACGATTCCCGAACGGTGACCTGGCTGCTCGTCGTCTCGGTTGTGACTGTCTGCGTTGTCTTGGTTGTAGTGCGCTCCTCGACACGAGTAGTCGACGGTTCCCTTTGGTGATACGAATCTCCATCTCTGCGCCCGTCTTGTCCGAAGAGATTCCCATTTCGGGATAGACTGTTCGGTTCACGGAGGTCTCTCGAACTTCACTGGACCGGCTGGTTCGGCTGACGTTATTAGGATGGCCGAATCCAAGTGTTGTTTCGGCGGCCTGACCGCATGGTGAAGATCGCGGTGGAGTTTCTGGCACAACGGAGGGCATGCCCTGTACGCTTTCTTTTTCTGTTACTGACGAAGCCAATGGGTCGTGGTGGCGCTGTTCAGAGGCGGCCTTCGTAGTTACTTCTGTTTGTTTTGTGCTTGAGCTAAGCATTATTGGAGGGACTCTTTCGACTCCCAGCGCCGATACGGTCTTAACGGCGTGAGGTGGTGTCTCTCCTTTAATTGTGTAGCAGTCAAGGGATGTGACAGACGATTCCGTTTTGATTCCAGTAGAGCCGGCGCCCGCAGTGGACGGCTTCGTTACGAGGGTAGACTTAAAATGTTCGCTCTGATTGGGTCCACCCTCGACATCGTACACCTTGTTAATGACTGCGCTGAACAGCTTGCGCTGAAACCAGGCAATCATCATGGTATCGAGCCATCGACACGAGCATATATAACATATCAAACGAAGTCAGTACTCCACACATGGTACAGATAAACGGCCAAGCCTCCTCTTCCGCCTCGTGAGCTTTAAGAGTGTCCGTGACATACGCATGCCGACATCACAACACCCGTATGCCATACATTTCGCGTGCACCAACTGACTGACCTTACATGCTGACAGGTCAACAAAGCTCATTCAAATGCAAAGGCCAAAAGGTAGGTTTTCCACGTTTCATGCTCTGACGAAACGCTAACATTCCGTGGAAACTCATTAACGACAGTTAAGCGGATAATGGTTAACTTGCGCAATGGTGCACTCTGCACAGAAACTCTGTCGGAAGTTTATAAGGTTCTATGTGTACAGTTATGTGGTATATGTTTCTTGTGTTCTAGATATTCTACATGTGCTTGCTAAACGTATACGATTGATAGGTCATACGCTTCAGAAAAAATATCTAGAATTAACTAAATGGGAGTTAAGCATCATATATGAAATCGTGTATTTAATCAAATTACATTATGTAAACTAAGAGTAATTATTATCGGAAAACATATCCAGCAGTGAAACTATAC
Source organism: Dermanyssus gallinae (assembly GCA_003439945.1). Lineage (NCBI taxonomy): Eukaryota > Metazoa > Arthropoda > Arachnida > Mesostigmata > Dermanyssidae > Dermanyssus > Dermanyssus gallinae. Next base: position 36,876 of record QVRM01001300.1, on the reverse strand, counting down.
AATCGATTACATAGGGGTTGTTTATTGCCAAGCAACGTTTGGGCAAACGCTACGAGAGATTTGCGTTGTTGAGAATAGTCACCCATCAATAAAAGGGCCAGCCTTCTCTTATCCGTGTACGAAACAAAATTGAGAATATACAAAAAATGCACCTAGCGTTATTTTACAAACAGAACAGTAGATTCAGCTGTACTAACGACAAGATATAGTACCGCCCACCAATTAATCAATGATATCATCATAGCTCCCCAAGTGACAAAACGGGTTAAAGAATGAACATATTGCATAAATAGTTCCGCCAACTGTTTTACCAAGTGTGCTTCTGTGTTGTGAAATGCAAGTTTAGAGAAGCATAAGTGGCAGAAGCCATTGCTAAATGAAGCAGCAGTTACTGGGTGGTGGCTGTAATTGTAAAGCGTGAAGGTCAGGAGGGGTCACAAAAGGACGACTAAGTGGACAAACCCCCCTCTGTTTGTGTTGCTCTTAGTTGCCGGCAACAGACGCCGTAGAATTAACTCCGAGGGAGACCGAATATGAACGTGAATTCTCTTTGTAGAACAACAGCTTTGTCAGATCAGATCACTACGGGATAGACCTTGTCGATAATGGCTTTCTCTACGGGCCAACAACTAAATAAAGAAACAAAATACGAACACAACGCGATAGAAGAGAAGACATACGGATGAGAGCTGACAGCGAGCAACATCAACAAACCGATAAACTAAAGAGGCTATGAGAGGACATATCCCGGCGATGGTTACCCAGAATACTTCCGACTGACAAATGTAGCATTTGACGAACTAGCCTATATTCCAGGTATGTCAATGTATCGATCACGTAGTGCGAGACCACAGTTAACTCAATGCCGGATCCTCTTTGGTGAAAAAGTCTCTGTTTTGGGAATCACCTTCCGAGCACATCCGAGGGAACCGCTCAGCTAGGCTCTTACCTACTCTCTAAGGTTAGCTAGACCAGCCAAACGTATACTAACTTGCGGCACAGAGGAACATAATTAAAGCGGTCGTGAAGATAGAGGCGGGCAGAAGAAGCTGAGGTCGAACTCAAGTCGAACTCGAAAGCCGCGCTGGCGCGAGGTAGCAGGTACAGCCAGCTGCGTCCTATGCACTACATACAGAGAGCACTGCGAGATAAAGCATCTAACTATGCTAAATTAGGGTCGAACGCTGCAAAGTGCTGCTGTTGTCACACTTACCTCCATCTTCTTTTCGTCCTCGACGTGGTAATCGCGAATAGACACCTAAAATTACGCATTGTTCTTAAGTTACTAACTACATTTGAAGCCTGTGCATAGACCACGATGAAAAAACTCTTTAACATATAAATAGGCAGGTATACATATGGTATATTATATTAACAAACAATTAGATAAGCACGATATCTACAAACACCGTAGGCTTTTGCCTTGTGTGGCGTTGATACACTCTTTAACGGAAGGTCGTTACGGGCGATGTTTGTCGTTATGTAGTTCAAATTGATACAAATACCGCAGAGGCTCAGCAAAACATGCGGAGGACTGACTGGCTATTCGACAAAGTTCTGAAGATCCTGTTGTGCGTCAATAGTGCAATAGTGCTTAAACATATGTGCCTGCTCTAGCTCAAAAATGTAATCTCGAAAATATACGATAGATAATATTAGATTTATGAGTATACATAGATTTAATGGGTTGTGAGTCCCATACTAGTCCTCGACGGCTGTTAATGCACGTGAGTACACCAAGTATTCCCCGAAACCTTAGCAATCAAAGCATTCCCATTTAGAGAGTTTGCCCATTGCTATGCGCACTTCAATCGTATACAGAAGGTTGCCGGAAAACCTGGTGCATGTGTCTGTAGTTTCCTTTGACAAAATAAAAGCGCACTCGACGCAAAAATCTCTAATTAGATTAGCGCAAATGATGTAGCATGTAGACAGAATAGTCCTAAAATATATAAATATATATATAGATTCGTATATAAAAATCGTTTTAATAAATATTTTCAGCCCGGCAGCAATACAATCATTAAAATCGGTGCTTTAGTTATTACTAGGCAATTATTTAGTTAGTTTTTGTTTACACAGTACATAAATGTATTAATATTAGATGCGCAGTGTTTCGAAATAAACCTCGCGTTCTTCTTCGGACGAAGGCTCTTCTTCGATGAAGACGTCAGCGATGGACTGCGCTTCACCAGCGATGTTCGTCGCGAGAACGGTTATGCGGCCAGAATCAGATTCATCAGCACGCTGCAATGGAAATGGATGCCCATCCAATGAAGTAAACAACTAAGACATCGGCTATTTATAAACTTCTTTACATATAAGGGTTACAGCTCCACCGTTATCACAAGCATTACCACACACGGTTAATTGATTTATTGTTCGTTTGGCATGTATACCTAAATACACATGTCACTCTTTTATATCAGGGGCGCTTAGAGCGGCAGTATATATATTACCTACGCATCCATATAATCCATGTCTACTTCAATACCTACTGAGTATTTGCGTTCCATTGTGACAACCTCTTCTTTGTAATATATATCGTTGGCGTTTAGGCCTCTCACACCCTTACCTTCATAATAAGCGTGTGCTTGTTGCCAACATTGCGGATAATGTAACGATTGAGGGTCTTCAGGTCGATCTCGTCGCGAAGCCATTTGACGTCGGGAGCTGGAACGCCACTCACCTACAAAATAATGCAAGGTATGTAGTTCTTTAGCAGCTGTGAACCTTTGTGCAAGTGTAAATGGACTATGAATATAATACCACCTATGTATCTATCCAGCTTGGGTTCTCAACTTGCTTCGACTTCTAATGTGTGCAATGTTGCTTCGACAAACAACTTTTACATATAAATGCAATAGTGAAACGCGACTGAAACGATAAACGACAACTGCCCATAAACAAAACCCAACCTCTTATCCTAAAATAAAATTTAAAAAAAAACACTCAAGTTGGTATGGCTATAGGGCTTGATTCAATTGCAAATTCCAATTGACTTTGTTTAAAGCAACGTCGATACTGATCTGCCTGCATCAGATGTCATAATTTCTCCTTGTTGCGAGCGGAACCTCAACGGTGGTATAGGAGCAAACGAAGTAGGTGGAATAGCATTTATCGTGTAGCACCAGCAGTGGCGACAACTTACCTCAACTTCAAGCACGACTTCAGTGCCGGGCTTGCAAACTCTCGCGTCCAATCTCCTTGTGAACTGCGGTGCTTCTCGTCTCGCTAAAACAGAATAAACAAATCGATACCATTAGTACAATCGCAAAGTAAGTAAGAGCATCATAATAGAACCAGGATCTTTGCACGTCATCTGCCGCCTGCTGGTGGCAGTAGCTGGCATTTACTTAAAACCAATGCATTTGATTGGTTATTATTAAGCAAGTTATCCTCAACGTTTCACTCTATTTTACATATGGCCAATATATGCATTGGAGACATTTATAAAACATAGTTTCATGTAATTATAATATTAAATAATAATGAATAAAAAAAAAAAAAAAACATAAATAAAATAAAATCGTTACCCCTCACGATTAGTACCCACGTACCCTTCACCCCGGTCAGCCATAATTAAGAGCTCCAAAGACGCAACAGCCCAACTGGCTAGGGTCCTCAACACAGCAATCACGTTCACACGCGGCCACACGTTGAACGTTCAAAGATAATCTCCTGTGTAAAACCTCTCCAGCACGAGGATCAGCGGTAGACACAACAAGGTCCCTGCACATTTTGCTTGAATTCTCCTTGATTATAGGTCTGCACCCGCCCAGACCTATGATCGGGGAGAAGCAGAAACTCTTCCTGATAAAATGAAAAATATTTTGATATTGATTCTACCCACATTCTGTCTATCGGCCGAGCAGTAACACTCAAGGTTGTGCTTTCGATATTTCATAGAATTCAGTTTTGCCAGGTGTTCACTGTTATCGATAGTATTGTTTTTTTATCTGCAGTCTTACCATATAACGATGAGGTTTTTTTAGATCAGTCTTTTAGATATTTTAGATAGGATCTTTTAGATCAGTGAAGTATCGCAATTTTGTCACCTCGTGAAACCGGTAATAGGTACTGTATTTTCCCCTATTATTTTAACTATTTGTTACTATTATCATGACGTATGAACGTATACGCTCTTCTATCGCGGGCTCTTGTGTTGCCAATCCATTATATATGCGATATTTCATCCTGGTTATAGGCAGCGATAGCAGTTGTTAAAGAAACTCAGCTTTGCTGATCACCTATGTTAGCCTGTATCGCTGTGTCCAAGTCTTATATGAATATTCGTGCACCAGCACTGATCGAACCCACAGTCTTCACAACGGTCGGTCCAACGTGGACATCGCTGAGGCACACATAAAGCAGGGGTATTGTGCAAGAAGGACTCACACCCAATACCAAACATTTAGTCTTAAACCTCGAGAGATACTGACAACATCTGGCCTTCCATGGCTCCTTAAGCAGCTTGGACGGTGGATATCGTCTTTGCCTTCCTTGCTCCCAAAGCGTTCACATGAGTAAGAGTTAGCACCATAGGGCGGTAATTATAAGCGCTGCTACATGCAGAAAAGGGTATTATTTAGTAGGGTTTGATCACCAAAAGGTTGACGGTAATACGCAGACCACTTGGGAGCTAAAGCTTATATCCCGCGGCTATTGAGTGACCTGTAAGGCTTGGCTGAATATGACCAATCAAAGCCAAACAAAGTGCCAAGATTGGCCACATCGCAGTAATGATAACTAACGAATGGTCATGGATGAAGATGGATAAAGACGTTCGTTCGGCGTGGTCCTCGCCCTTTGGGGTAATGGTGGCCATTAACTCACTTTGAACCACGACATCTGCAGCACTGGACGAGCTTCCAACGTCGTTTGAAATTACGCACGTGTATCTGTAATAAAAATAAATAGTGGAGAGATATATTTAGAGAGAACGTGACAGAACCTGCGCCGCCGTTCTGTCAAATCATCAATAGGCAATACAAGGTTAAAAAAAGTACTACAAACGATGACGTCTGATCGTTCTGAGGAAATACCTTAAATGTTGCCGTGTTGACTCGGTGAAAGGTCGAAGGGTGACCTACCTCTAGCTACCTGATCTTGCAGCATTTTAATTGCATACGTGTTGCAGTTCCTTGTTAAAAAAATAAATATATATATATATATATGTGTTTTTATGCTGGCTGTAAGCATGTATGCAGACACAGGAGATATGGCTAACCTGGCATGGTCCTTCTGCATGACCCTCGGTATGACAAGGGAGGTGTAACCCTTCTTGACGGTAATCTGCAGGTCCGCTTTATGAGACAACGTTGTGCTTCCTCGCGACCATCGCACGATCGGGTCCGGATAGCCTGAAAATCAGACAGAACGCCTCGTTTTGACACGCTAGTTCGCCAAACTTCCTACGATCATACTACATCGGTTGCAGCACTTAAGATTCGTGTCCTCGTTCACTTACCCGTGAACCATCCCTCGAGTTTAAGCGGGTGATCTTGGAATACGGCGACACTTTGTACGGGTCGGGTGAACTTTGGCGGAATGTGTGCAGATCCCGAGCGCTGCAGCACAGATACCTACGAACGACAACAGATGTAATTATCACTTATAAAATGAGAAGTTCTACCTATATATATATAAACGAAACGAATCAAATGCACTTGTTGTAATACTTGGTTTGAACAGGGTAAATTCAGTTGGATTGATTTAGTGTTTCACATTGTGCAATTTCGATAAAGTGACCGTATCTCCCACGGCTTCGATGTAATGCCAAAGTAATACCGAGCCTGGGGGGGGGGGGAGGAATCCGGGTTTATTGGGTTTGCGAGTCTCACACTAGTCACGCAGGCTGCTAGTGGCGCATGTGCATCATGCATTCCCAAAACCTCCCAGAGCAAAAAAAAAGAGTCAACCGTATGAGTTAAAGGTGCTAAATCACTTAGAGCAAACATATTTAATGTATTATTGATAATCGTATGACCGTGTTCTGCTAGAAGTACGCTATTCAGACAGCCACAAAAATTGTGTTCAGTATTTTAAAGTAAAGGTAGAAATTTTTCCAGAAAGCGTACACTCATACCCCCTCCCCTTCCAATAAAAATTACTGTATAACGACGCACTAATCCCGAATAAACATGGATTCACTACTGTGATAATCAATATCGCAACATGGCATATGTTAGCGGATATGGCGCAACGAATGGAACTGTAGCTTGAACAGGGCAAGCTCTGTGCTTATATAATAGTGATCACAAAAGTTCGCTTTTGGTTCTAACTAACATAAGGTGCTGCCCAATCGACAAAAATCGTTTGGGCGGCAATAAAAGTTTGACTAACCTGGAGACAAGAAACCCAGCGCCATATAGGCGCTGAGAATGATCGCTCTACTGAGTCACATGAGTGGAATACCCACCGAGAACCTAGACTGCCTGGAGACTCTACGATATTCATGTCCATTAGCCGAACACCAGCTAATCCCACGAATATTGGAAGCTGTCACAGCTATCTTGTAGAACTGAAATACTTTGAGCAGCCGCGCCCACGAAACGGAGGTAAGTGTATTATGCTCCACGCGAGCGACTCAGTTCTAGGTGTCTTGGCTTGACTGTCTAGGCCAGTCGATACTCGGCCACATTCTACACGACTATACCACAAGCATCCTTGCTATACTCTGCCACAGGCTTCGGCAGCCGCGAGTAGGGCCTATCCCGAAAACGATAGCTCACACTACGGAAGAATAGCTGGTGGCAGCTCTAGGTTTGAGAAAAAACAGCGAGCACACTTTAGCCAAATTTCGAGACTCGCGGAGCGCTGGGGTAAGGAAACTAGGTATACCCGCTAGGCCTAGCGTGCATTTGAAGTAAAAGAGTGATTGTAATATAAGCATAAATAAAAAAACCCATAACCATATAAATTTCATGTCATTTGATCTTCTAGCGTTAGTCTTATTTACAATTGAGGGACTAGTTGTCATTTTGGGTAAGTATTGTTTGCGAACATTTGAGATTTCATTTTGATCTATCGTGTTTTTGCGAGTCGTTTATATGTTAATTCTAGTTTAGTTTGGTACCTTCTCGCAATTTGACTACTCAGGCTAGTAGTCACATTTTTGGATACATGTTTACGGTTCAGTCTCAGAGCATTTTTAGGTTTGGCGTTTTTTGTTAATTTGCGTGTTCAATGATTTATATTACATGGCAAACACCCAACCTTCTAAATTAGTGAATTTATTTAAAACGTTATCAGTGCATTTATATTAAAAAAAATCACACTATTTGATCCTACATGATTTAATAATTACCTATGGCAATATTCCATTTGATAAGTAGAAAGAAAAATCCTAAACTTAATATCTCAATTAAAAAGAAATGGGTTTTAACTAAGAATCACCGTTTTGCCAAGTTAATATATATATATATATATATATATATATATATATATATATAGTGCTGCCGATACTGCCTCGAAAGTAGCCTAAATTGATCTAGTATACTCAGCATTGGCATCTTAGGCAATCGCCCTTCGTGAACGTCAGCTTATATACAACGTGGTGGTGATATTCACACTTCAATGGAACCCAGAATAAATGTTTAGGCTATTTTTAGATCTGAGGGCCTATTTTAAAGCCTAGAAGAAAGCCAGAGGCCCACATACCACCGTGCGGGTGTTTCGTAAGAGACTAGCGAACGCGAAAACCAATAAATTATGGGTAACCTGTGTTGGTCACCGCCCAATATACGATTATATTGTACAGTACTATTATCCTTAGTAATATTAGCCCTGAGTTTCAATTTTCAATTTTAAGTTTCTAAGCGTAGCGGCTGCAGCGTTCTGGTCACATTTTTGCAAACTATACATATACTTCAAGGATAGTTCAATCATTTATTGTATGGAGCATTCATGCTTAACTAAACCATGAACAAAAATCACCTCTAATATATCAAACGTACGAACCTTGCAAACTTATTCGTAGGTGTTAGCCATCAAACTCATACCTAGCCCACCTACATCCGTCATCCATTTATAGGTATACGACAAAAGGTATCAAACTCTTTGCAAATATTGTCTTACAGTTTATCATAATATCGTACTTTTTTCACTTGCGTTCTAATTCTAATTTCCTTTTTCTTTTCACATATTTTGATTGTTACACAAAGTCTTTTTTTCTGTGTTGGAAATTGAGTCTATAGCAAATAACGGAAGTAGGGCATGTTGTGAGAGCGCCAGCTAGGCCAAAAGCGATACACATCCAGGATATCTAGAAGATAAAGAGGAACCTGTTTTTCCAGATATCGACGATGACGAATTCGCCCCTCGAGCATCCAAAGATAAAGACCCCGGCTTTGTAAACGTTGCACTAATTGTGAACGCAAGCGGCACTATGTCGGCCTTTACTCGAGGCCTCATAATGCATTTAAAATATATTTTGTCGGCAGCCTGCGTTTCACACGCGTGTCTAGTTAAGCAGCAGGTTTTCAAACACCAAGAAATGTGCTGCGTAGAGCGCATCCAAAAAAACAAATGATGTCCAGCCTAAACGAGAACTCACCTGTCGAGGTTCGGAAACCCGCGTAGTGACGTTGGTAGCGTGGGCGGCGAGCTCCGTAACCGATCGCGCCGAAGGCTGGGTGCCTTCAGCTGCAGGTCCCTCGATCTAGAGTTTAGTCAGACAAGTAAAGGCACATAGACACAAATAGGTTCACTCACTCACTCACTTACCTAAAAATACATACACACACACATCGTGAATACTCCTATGTGAATATTGATCGAGACATCCAGTTCACACACCAGACGACCAGCCATAGAATTGGTCGTCAACGCAGACAGACCGCAGATCGTTTGTGGCCATAAACGCCTATTGTATGAATGATCGGCGAGCACACGTTAGGATAAATTGTCGACGCGTTGGTGCTAACTATCAGGTACCACGTTAAACAAAACTTTGCACTGTCTTCTACCTCCAATGAGCCCGACCTCCAATCTGCTTGCTCATCCCACTGTACACAAATCATATCTAGCCAAGCAGGAAAAAGACTAACATTATCTGTCATGCATTGACCACACATTGTCACATACTACGATTTTGCGTGAAAAGCTAACGGAAAAAATGCGTGAAAACGAACTTGGAGGTACAAGCGGAAACAGAAGCGTTCTTCGACGAGAACCTTACCACCCAAAGTACAACTACAAAAGTTTGCCGACGTTTATCAGTAGGCCATAGACGAATACGGCTACTCGTCGCTGGGTGAGTGGGTGAGCGCTCTCCTAGTGACGTGTCTCTGAGACTTCTCCTCGGACGAAGAAAGCCGACGATACATTGCTTCTACTCTCAGGAGGCGCAGTGCAAGCCGTTTCAAGATTCCGTTAGAAATGCCGGTCAAACAGTCAACGACTGCGGACGGACGGACGGACGGAGGGACAGACTTTCTTTCACTAGGCAGTGTTACTGCAAAATTGTACGAAAAGCTTCAGGTCAATATGAAACACACCACGAAAAACACTGCACTGTACTCCTGAGGCCATCTTCCCTAGCACGGTCGCTCTCTTCTATCGCCATCACCACCGGTGCTGCGAGCCGAACCCTCTTGGCTCATAACTCTCTACGACCAGTAGTACTCAGTACTACAATGCGAGCCCGTTGTGAATAGATTGTAACTGCCGTGACAGGCCGTCTAGCGTGAACATGTATGAGGGGGGGTTATCGTGAGTTGAGCTTTTGACGTATTCCGTCCCGTCGCCGAAACTATATTCACAGCTTCTGCACGTATGCGTAGAGTTAGCAGAATACTCGCACAACTCAGGAAGCAATTTTTTCCGTACTTCAGTATAGGGAACATATATATATATATATGACACCTTTAAGAACAGAATCTTCAAATGAAGGGTGACGAATTCTTCGTTTATTCTTCGCAAATATATATATATATATATATATATATATATATAAATGAATACTGCTAAGGCGTTTACAGTATCGATACCATCAATCGATGTCTTTTGGGAACAGAACCTTCATTCGAAAACGACAAATTATTTGTATATACGTGAAGACATTAACACTGCTACATATTGTATAGTTGTCTAAAGTCTCATCAATACGAAGCCTCGATGTCCGACTGACTTGACAGTAGTAACATTGACGTGGAGGAGAATAAGTAGGAACACTTATTTGTTTGATCCTCTTTGAACCGCAAGAAATGCAGATGTCATCGAATCAATCAGCGCGCCACGAAACGCCTCAGCTAGATCTATATGTGTACCAGTGGCCAGCGTAGTAGTAGCCAGCTGCGGGCGTTTGCCGCGCCCCACCCACGCAGGCTTTGTGCCGAGAAGAATCGAGGCCCTAGCTAGGGCCAGAAGGATAACGTAAGGCTCTGTCGAATAGGCGTTGGTCTATCTGCCTGAGTGTCTGCCTGCCCGCCCATCTATCCATCCATCTGGAAGAGGTCATCATAAGGCGAACATCATCTGTTAACGTCATGCCAACGTCGTCGGCCTTCTTTCAGCAAAGCAGCGCAAAGCAAGCCAGCAAATGCTTTCCAAACCCAGCAGGCAATCACTAGGCACGCCTAAATGACGCTGGCCGTGGCTAACTGTCTGCTTGGTGGTGGTGGTGGTGGTCGCAGCGAGGCGAAGTGTCTCTCCGAGCAGGTTTTACCTCGCCTTGCCCCGGCGAAAGATAAAGAGTTCGCTTAGCGTCAGCCTGGCTTGCTTCGCGAGTCTGGGTGCCTGGGGTACTGGCGCTGCCGCGGCTTGCCAACCGCGGGGCGGGCCGATAACCCGCGACAGGGCAGGGTCCTGGAAAGGGTCTGTCGAGCTGTGAGCTGCAGCCGACCTAGTGCAGTGGCTGCGAGGTCAGACATCTTCTTGTGTGCCGGTCGAATGTATCAACAACAACAGCAACACCAACTACGTACACGCCCTACACAGCAGTCCTGTCATAGCCTGGCGTAAGCGGTTCCTCCTAAGCGGTTCTCTCTGGCTAAGACTTTGGACTCGATAAATCCTTTGAAAATCAATATATGACTTGTGTTGCCTTCTTAATTGTAGGCTTCAAGGACTCAGCTGGAAATTGTATTTTGGAACAATTTGCTTGGTACTGAAGGTCTTTTAGACACCTCGCAGTGCAGCAATATTAATATGTTCGGGTATGCATATATATATATATATATATATATATATATATATATATAAACCGAGCAAGATGGCTTAATGACAAAAGCCTTTGGGTTGCATTCGGGAAGACTGGGTTCGAGACCTAGACCGGCCACTCTTAAATTGGTTTGCATGGTTTCCAATTTAGACAAGGTAAATGCCGGAGTGGATTAAAGTTAGCCATGACATGAGAAAATCGTACACGGGCAATAAATAGCCCAAAACATATATATATATATATATATATATATATATATATATTGAGAATCGATCATGTAACGTGTCGCCGTGATGCTTCTGCAGCGTAGATGTTTTTGATGAGTTTCATGATCAGTACTATCTCCTCCGCGGATAAACACAGAATGTGTTGCCACAGCTTCGTGGCACTTTTGTTTCGGGCGAAGTCAAACGGCAAAGAACACGGAGACCGTTTACGACCGACAAATCTGGCGGTTTAGCCCTGTATTATTAGTTCTGTTTCTTCACGTCTCGATTTGGGTCGGCAAACCTCTTTGCTAGAAGGACATGGCGCTGTCAGCCCTAGCAAAGCAGTCTGAGTAGACAATATCGAGAGTATCTAAGGCTTGGCGCTGCGAAAGTTGCCTGCTCTCCTTTACTACATAGGATACAGTTGTGAAATCTCAAAGTCTAAGTGCAAAAACGGGCGCTCACACTAAGTTTCAGTGGCAACAAGGGGCCCTGCGCCTTCGAAAAAAAACAACACCGCTTTGGTCCACAGATAGGCGGGTATGTACGTAGCTTCATCTGATATATTAGCTAACATAATTACTCGCAATGTCAAACCTTGTTTTTATCTGTTCTCTGTTCTTCATACATAGATGACGGTTATATAGTCTACTAGTCGTGCCACAAGCTATACGCAACTGTTGGTTCTTCGGAAAGCAGCAAGAATTAAGCAGCCCGTTATCAGTAATTCTTTATCCACTACAAAAGCAATTTCGATTCGCATATGATATTGCTTATCTGACATTTACTTGTAATGCCTGCTCCTATGAACATAAAGTACATGTTTTACAAATACACGTTTGTCCACTAGCCTATGAAATCGAATGGTTCCGTTAGGAGAAAAGTTTTCTCATTACTATGTTATCACTTACTTGATTTGACCATCTACCAGACGTTCAATTTGGTTTGTCAATCAGTGGATCTGACTTATATGTAATAGTTGCATAAAAGGAGGCATTATACCGTGATATTCGAAGAACACAAGGGTGACGCTCAATGGAAAAGAAGGACCAAGGTTGCTACTTAACAACAATTTGCTTAGGATAAGCCTGCAGGCCACGCTTATTTTGGATTTGCATATCGTCCAGCGTCGAGGGGAGACGGGCTGTTTACACAAGTGCTAAACGTGTCAGCAACATCACATTGTACACGTTGCACGCGTATGACTCGACTAGGGCGCTGTCGGCTCTACTTACCGCAAGCTGGGGCGTGGTTCCGGTGCCCTCGTGCTGAATGCGATTATCCTTCACCTCTTTTGTGTGGAAGTGTTCGGGGGGATTGTTTCCGACACGGTCAAATCCGAACGACTCCTTCGAGTGGTACTCCGACGGGGGTGCATCACCCAGCTGCAGTCAGTCCGGGGGGCGAATTCAAACAATAATAATAACATAGACGAATAATTAGAACAGATTTGTTAAGGCTAGGTACGACTAACAGTAACGACGAAAAAGCAGAAAACAACAGCAACAAAAACAGCCGTGCAATTCCTACAGTTTGATACCACTTGCGTTTGGGCCAGGTCCACTAACCGCACAACTACTGCAGTCGACTCGTAGCTCAAATATGTGACCAAACAGAGCTGAACCTGTTTTAATTAAATAAATCTGCGGCGAGGTAATATAGCTGCTGTACTGGGTATGATGACCAAATTGTACCAGCCCGAGTTTCTAGTCTGAGCTGGGACGGGATGTTGCATGACGGGCCACACGTTAGACTGACAAAATGACTAAATCCCTATTCCTCTCCACCCAACCAAGCTCTCAGGAATTGAGTGGCTTTTGTTCGACCGCTACTAAAGATTTTTGAATTTAATTGTTTTATGGGAGATTTCGAGAATGCATAATGCACATAATGCATCGCTGGCAGCTGGCGGCAACTAGTGTGCGAACGACGAACCCAATAAACTTCTATTCTTTCCCGTCCTCCTTTCCAGGCTAGGAATTGCGTGGCATTTCATCGACACTCGTGGACATGTCTGCCGCTAAATACGCTGGTTGGCGTTTGTTGTTATTGTACCTTCTCGTAGCCGTGCTTCTCAGTTGTGGTGGCCTGATGTTCTTCGGAGCTCACAATGCGGCCGCCTGCCGTCACTTCACTCTTCGACGCCGACATCTTCTGCATGAGCATCGTCTTTTTCGACGATCCAAACGACTTCGTCACGCGCCTTTATGTACAGATACATACAAACACATGCATGTACATCTCCACACGTATTACATATATATATATACGTGCACGCCCATATATATGCACACATATATGTGCATCCATCGTAAGTGTGTGTACACGCAAAAAGTTTAACGCCACATATATATATATATATATATATATATCGCTGAGGGACAATTGTTTGCACCCCGTTATGAGTTAAGTAAAACTTATGGTTTATATATATATATATATATAGGGTTAGCAGAAAACGATTGGACCACATCTTAGAGGATTACCAAACTAGTTCAAAAAGAGTCACTTCCACCAATGAGATGGGCGAGGGAGAATGCCTAATTCAGGAATGAGCGTCAAATGACTACTTGTCATTGTACAGATTTGTGACCGGCGAAATGGTCGCGTTGAGGTAAGTTTGCAAAAATCGAGCTCCTGTAATGTCTTATGTATCAGCTTTCAGGTTTAATACAATACAATTTTAACTAAAATGATTCCCGTGAGGTGCATGCATTTTATGAGCGTATGGCAAAATTTTAATGTATTAAACGAGAAAGCTCAAACTGATATCACAACATCTCGAATATTTCTCGAACTTTCTTCAACGCAACTATTTTGCTTCTCTTAACCAGTTATGAAAGTTCTCCATTCAAAAAATCTACGTTTGCCAGTCAACGCATGAAGAAGCCGATCATACCGGCGTGTTCGGCGGAAAATTTGGCATAATCTGAAGTACATCAAACGCAAGCTAGCAAAACGCGAATAGCCAGGTTAAGTAAAGTCATAAAAGTCTATATGTTGTTATGTCCTTCGTTGAAGCCTTCGCGTGTGGAACCGTAAAAATTTGCCATTACGACCAAACATTTGTTCCCAGAGGACTAATTTTAGGCCATAGCAAATTTGCGTTGCCAAGTAACTAAGCTTTTTCGATAGCCATATCCAAAGCGTCGGCTTACATACTTATATATAAGAAAGTTAGGTACATATTGTGAGGTTTAATGAAACCCGGCAAGAAAATGTTTTTTTCCCAGTGAAAGGCGGAAGCGGAAACAAATCGGCAAAATTTTAAGGTTCTGAACGTGAAAGCTTCAACGTAAAACATAACAACTATGGCTGTCGAAACAGCTTAGTTACTCGGCAACTACGTAAAGCAGCACTATCACTTTCATGTAGATTTTGCACCACTTTGTAGGAGAAAAGAAGGCAGAATAAGTTCTTATATAAATTTCATCCTCACTCATAAACAAGACATTTCCGTCCCTCTTTCCATTGGGAAATTTTTTTTCTTGTCGAGTTCTACCAAACCTTAAAATAAGTACCCACGGTAAACATAAAAAAGTTATATAAATAAATTTATTAATAATATGGATAAGTACTCACGGTTATGAAATATGAATAATTATATATATATATATATATATATATATATATATAATATGATTATATATATATATTAAACAAGACGTTTTAAAAAATGTAGTGTGTGAATATACTGTCCCAAGTTGTATAAAAAAATGTATATATATAAATGTATAATGAGCAAGACGTACGTAGACACGATATCACCAGCCCCGTCCTTGGCAAGCACCAACGCGAGGCTATCCTCAGGCGGAGGATCGACCGTGACGCGACAGGTCGAATGTTGTGTTCCGGATGCGTTGCGTACCTCCACACTTTATATATAGGTAGATCCATGGGCATGAAAAACAAATATAGTGTTAGATCAACCAGGGGGAACGAAAACATAATGCATGGCAGAACACCCGGCACATATGCACACAACCCTAGATGGCCAAAAGACTAATATAATTATGAATAATATTAGAGGCGTTATTGGCTTAACTTAATTTAATAAATATATTGAATGATTCGGGTCTAAGGAACTCGATGCGGGTACATATATGCATATGCTTATATATATATATATATATATATATAGGGACAAGGATTTTTCAATTGCGGTATGAACATACGAGCGACAATTGAATTCGACAATATATGTATATATATATATATATGTGTGTGTACAACAAACCTGTAGGTCCCCGCATGATCAACTGTGGCGCGGGGTATCTCCAGGATGTGGGAGTTGCTGACGTGATCAAATACGTGATCACCATCCAGCGAAACTGGTCTGCCCTGTTACCGCCGCCGCCGGCACAAACGTATTGTAATGTATATTTAGAGATTGCAAGAGAACATTTGACTACTACCATATCCTACGTTATTGCTACATTAGGGCTTCATCGTGACCTCACAGTTAGGGCTGTTCTGAATTACTTCTTATTTAAGAGCCTGGAGAGTTGATTCGTGTGGTCGTGTGGTATAATCGAGTCGAAATAAACAAATCTGACTGACCAAAGTTCACGAAGCGGCAACGCTTGCTGTATGCGCTTAAGAGAGGTGTTCGTTTATTAATGAACCGAATCGAATGCGCCTTATCGCTTAATTAACTTAAACATGTTTTATGTCTACGAGAGTAGTTATCTGTCTACAAATGATCTGCAAATATTTAGTCGGAAGACCAAGAATCACACACACAGCAGCACAAAACGCATGATTTGGAAAATCACAAGATCCGTTTTTTTTCTCACCTGAAAATTCCAGATGATCTCAGGCGGGGGATCACATTCAACGCCGACGATAAGCTTAATTCGGTCGCCATGTTTTGCGTGTACGTCGGATAACGGTCGGACGATCCGCGCAGGTCCGCCGACACTGTCGCGGCGAGCGACCTCCATTGCGAGTCCGGAGGGGGTTCCACCTCTCGGCGGTGCTAGTGCGGGCACTGAAAATATTATTATTATTATTATTATTATTATTATTATTATTATTATTATTATTATTATTATTATTATTTTATTAATGTTATTATTATTTATTTAATATGTCTTAGAGCAATACAGTTGTGAGGTGTGAATGTATTATTATTATTATTATTATTATTATTATTATTATTATTATTATTATTATTATTATTATTATTATTATTATTATTAATTATTCAATATTTCGGTGTTTCCCTACAATTGTGGGATCTAAAGTCTATCGCAGAGTATTTGCGCTTTTTTGCGATCTCAGCATGTTCGGCAACCCACCCTGACCGGGTAGCGCTATGCATCAAGTATGACGGAGCCACTGTACATGATACCGTGGCATCCCATACTAGACATTTGCCCTTAGACCATGGCGGAATGGTGACGCCGTAGGGTCGTTTGTCGTCTTCGAAGCCCAACCTGGGCTCTAGGGTGCTTGGTATGCCGGCTCTACGAAGAGCCTTCTACGAACGAAGAGTTTTCAAACTGCGTTGATTTCCGCGTGTCTGAGAGTTCTACCAGGGCTCTTAGAGCAGCTTAAAGGGTGCAGTCCGTCCTTATCCATTGTTTTTCCACATGCCCTGCACTTGTATGGCTCACATATGGGAGCGCCTATTCTTAGGGCGGCCACCATGCGGAAAGAGGTGTTTTCCAGCATGGTGCCCAGCTGCGGTGAAGGAAGTGCCCTTAGGAAGCCACTGCTGAAGGTCTCACGGCCGGCTATAAATACTGCTCTCTCTGTCGCAGATTGGGTGTCATCTAAAATCTTGCGAGCGGTTGTTTGACACTTGTAGCCGTCAAGTATATGCTGCGTAGAGTGTTGTTCCCAGGGGCCAGGGCCTATCGATTGTCTTGCTGCCAGCTCAGCTTCGTCCCTCGTTGCGCGGAGAACAGAACAAACATGCGGTTCTAACAGCGTCTCTGCGAGCCTTGAGAACTCTATGAGAGAAGCAGCGTAGCACAATGGAGCAAGGTCTGCTACAGACCTTAGTCCCAACCCTCCTTCGCTGAGTAGAAGTGTGGCCCTTTTCCAGGATCTGTCGGTAAGGGCCACGTTTAGAACTTCGCTCAGTGTCTCCCTTGCCACCCTCGTCAAATGCTTGCAAATTACCACAGTTTTGGCCTGTGAGCGAAGTGCGTAGAATATAGTTCAACCTAGGTGACCCTAAGCTGTATCTCCATAGGCATAATGTAGCCTGTGAGTGCATCGCCAATAGCCGAGTTTTTATAGACCGAAGGGCGTCTCTCTTATCCTGGATTGTTCTAGAGATCTTCCGAGAGCCAACGGGCGCTCCTAAGACTTCCAAGTAAGGCAGCTCGATTCTCTTTGTACCGGGCAGGGCGTCTGCGATGATTTTGCATGCCTCTTCCTGTTCGTGGGAGGTTCCACCTACAGCTATGAGCTCGCATTTAGAGGCATTTATTATTATTATTATTATTATTATTATTATTATTATTATTATTATTATTATTATTATTATTATTATTATTATTATTATTATTATTATTATTATTATTATTATTATTATTATTATTATTTATTACATGTTAAACGTATTATTGCAAAGTTTTTTTAAAAATAATTAGTTCACTCCATGGCGCCTAAAATAGGTGCCGCGTTTTCTCTGCAAACGGCCAAGGACAACGCTTGCCTTAAGAATTGACCCTCTCTTCGGTCGTTCGTGACCTCCTGAATTCGCTTACTTAAATCTTTGAGAAATGCTTCGGTTCCCTTGCTGATTTATTATTATTATTATTGCGCACATACTCGCAGCAGGTAGAACGATGGTACCTCGGTTATTGAGATCGGCGTGCGCTTCTCGTTAAGCTATCGTGAGTAATTGGTGCTACACGAATCATTATAGAAACGGATGCACGCAGGTTGACCTGTCCTGCGTAGTATCTCTGGATAATTTCCCCCCACTTCAGCTTTCCCTTTAATCTCACGTACGGTGTATCCATAACTCTATGATGCTACACTAATGTAAGCATTTCCTTGGCAGCAAATTATTCATTTCTTTGTTAAATCAGTTACCATAAGGTCGAGACATACTTCATCTGTGTGATTGTTAATCTCACACTTCAAACGAAACAACGCGAAATCAGAGTCTTGCTGTTATTGAACTCGCATTGGAGCTCAGTTGACGTGGCCGGATGGCTCTACAGCGCCCAAGAACATGTCTTCAAACCGCTGCGAGCTCCCCCTTCAATGTCCTCAAATGATCTCATCCAAATTTTTCAAAATACAGAGTGACGAAGGGCGGGGTTAAGATCTAAAGCGCTGGCTTTGAATTGCATGCTTTGAACTAATTTAGGAGAGACAATTCTCTATCAGTCGCTGTTGCATCTATGGTTTCAATACTAGCTGTAGTAGCCGTAGTTCCAACTTAGCAGTCAAGCGTCTATTTTGACCCTTTGACTAACGCAGTCATTTTTTTAGGTCAATCGAATATAGATGCTCGTCGACGTCTGATAAAAAAGGTAAAATGCTCTCTCTAAAAATTTACTGGACCTTTAAACGATATTTCTAATAAAAGCGGTTACGATACTTTGCAGCCTTAAAAACCAGCAAAAAATCTCAAATGTAATACCACACTACGCAAGGAAAAATTGACAATGTGGTATGATGCTGAGTACTGCACTTCAAAATATATAACTAAATTCTAAAAAAAATTCTCATTAACTCATCTGGGCTTTTCATGAATTCAACTACTGCCTAAAAGGAGTTCCCGTAAATCGATATAATATCGACTTCCAGACAGATAAAAACAATGTAAGGATCGGTAAAAAAGGTATATTTTTAAACTATTTGTACTAATAATGAGACGAGTTGATTCATGCTACCCAGTCGGCTGTTGTGAAATACGTCTCAATTGTTAGCTCGACTAGCAAGGCTGTGGCGCGTAGTATCCTTTGAACGTTGAAGATATCAAGAACCATGTCTCCGTGAGAATTACAAGGTTCGCCCCATTCAGCGTTGATGTAGGCAGGGGCCGACATCCCCCGTGAGACCTCGGTAGGGACAATGAGGCGCTCATTTTAGTTAAACTACTAAATTTGCAACTCGTCAACGGATCGCCTTTTCAGCTGTCTTAGTTGCCTCGGGGGCCCTTTGCACCAGTAGGCGTTCCTGTGAACCATAGCCACGGTTAATTATTATTTCGCTCCCTTATAGCTGGAGCGTGAAAATGGCTGGCTGCGATTTGTTACTTTGCTTGCGTAACTTTACTAAGTGCGCTGCCATCTCTAGTGTCTAGAATGTCTTCCTCTCCAATTTCATGGAACTCATGGACTATCCACAGTGGAGAACGACGTCGGTGGAAGCAGTATGATCGCGTCGAACTCGTGCTCGACGCAGAAGCCTCTAGACTTCACGGCGTTTTAGGTGGCAGATCTGTGTAAACCAGGACTGCACCCGTCCTTGCCTGCACTTCTTCTTAACTACAGCCGCCTTGACAGTGGCTTCCAAAGCGTGCTTGCGTTGTTCACATTGTCGGCCTCTTTCAGCGCGGTTTTCCGGCTACATGCACAACCGCCTCTACATTACTAAGAAGCTGGCGCACTATGCTTCTTTTGACCGCCTTAACAGAGTGATCTCCGACAACATGTACGCATTTTGCTTGCGATCGTTGTCTCTGCTCTGTTGATCTACAAAAAAATCCTTTTGGGGCTGACTCTCAGCCAAGATTTAACGTCCATGGGACTGCTTTTCGCATTGCTTCATAGACGGACTACCCCCATAAATACAAATCGGTGCAAAGGTGGGGCTGCAACCCGCACACCTATGTGTCTCCTCCGGTTGCGAGGCGCAGACGCATGCCACCACGCCACCGGGACAGACTGCTCTGCTGATCTGGGGAAGCGTCTATGTTGCTAGACATACACCCATTCCTCTACTTCCATGCCCACCGTGCCAGTGGCCGGTCTGACGTACGGCATTTGTTTTGGCGTTTTGTGCTCTGTGCATTTCATCATAGTTGCGCCATGTGGGCCCGCATATCGGCAGCATACTAGCATACCACTTCATTTTGCCAATCTGACCTGCGCTAGCCGGTTGGACGGATGCTACCTGTGTGCTACCTATTGACGCTGGAGTCGCTTCAGGTGCTGTCCGTTGCTGTTGTTGAATCGTTGATTGACGTTCCAGTTTGGTACGAGCCAATGCTGGCGGCCCCCCATTTTCGTGATTGTCGCGATGGAGGTCGCGGTAGCAGACAATGTACAGGCACGTAAATATGGATAGATTTATTTTTTGCTTGACATGTATACCTAAATGCACAAGCTACCCTTCTAGATCAGGGGCGCTTATTGGGGCAGAATAAGCGGACATGTTGTAAAATCTAGGGTTTTCCCAACAATCATTGTGGCAGCATGTGGTTAAACATCTATTCTCTCTCTCTATCAATATATATATATATATATATATAGTTTTTTTCGATTAGTAGTATATAAGTAATATATAACGATAAGCTTGCGCTACATGTGCACACATATTTAATCTACTCACGTTTCTGATTAACGGTGAGTTTGCAGTGCGAGGTCGCCTCGCCGGCTGGATTCAGCGCCTTGCATCGATAGCTTCCCTGGTGCACTGGCCGGGCCGCTCCGATAACCAGTGAGCAGCGGTCGCCCTCAAAGACGAACTTCACGTCTGAAGATTCTTTTATCGGCCGGCTGTTGTGAAACCTGCGTTTTCATAGCGGAGGAGAGAAGGGGTTGGTATTGTTTAAACAACCGACCAGTTAAGAACGCAACATCAAATATGCAGAAAGCGAAACTTGATTACGATTGCTAACCCTACATTAGCCCTGCGATGGCTAATTTCAAAAACAAACGTTACGGCACTTCTGTCGACCGACAAAAAATAAATCCGTCGTTGTGTTCTAGAGCTTCGTGAAGTCATGATATGGCTTTACATTAAGTGGCAACTATACAGAGAACGCTAGCGATGCTAAGCCTCCGCAGTTATTCAAGTGGGTAACGTCTTTATTTTGCTTACTAGCAACAGTCTTCTTTAGTTGTACTTTTCAGTCTTCTCAATGCCCTCCTCTTCAATAGAGACATGCATGTTAACGCCGTGTTCAGATCACGTTATGTGTCTCTTTGTATTAAGATGCCAATGTGGGATTTGAAGTAATGGAGATATTTGTTTGCATATGGGAGATTCCGAAACGCATGATGCACGTGCGTGATCGGCAGCAATCAGTTGCCTTCAAAGACGATTATGTCTGAACCTGCCTAATTGTAAGTCGCGTGTTGTTTGAATATAACAGCGCGGCTCGGTGATTGGTAATAAAAGCCGCTAACAATATGTATTGGACAGAATCAGGATTTATCTACAAGGCCTGCATGCCTATTCATTGTCGCTGATTGCTGGATTTGGCGGGCCGAAGAAGTCAAAACGATCTTAGCTATGGTGCAATTCGGCTGGGGCGTTGATAAAGGGGTTTGTTTCGAGGCGTTGACGAAGGGATCCGTTTCGTTGCGAACGAAATGCTTTGAGACTATAAAGAAACAACTCAACTCGATTCCGAAAAACGCGTCAAATTAATGTTTTGAAGAGTAGGAAACGAGATGGTACAAGAGATGCTTTGCAGCGGGCGAGAGCTACTGTAAAGGGAACAGAAATGCTTTGAAAGATGAAAAATATATTTTCTTATAAATATGTACCAGAACTTTTTAACTCGTATAAATATATAATATATATATGTATGTATATATATATATATATATATATATATATATATCACATGTATATATTAAATTCCTAAATATATATATATATATATATATATATATGCCATGTGTGTCGCTGACAAATGGCGCTTGGCGGTTTGGGTCTGGGGGCAAAATCCAAAGTTGATTTGCTCCCAGTATATAGGGATCTGCCGATCACCTATATTTAGACACGGAGTGCTATGATTATTTTCAATGTGTTACAGATTTGTATGTAGAGATGAGTAAATGTTGTTTCTAATGATGATCTCATTCTAAATAGTGGTCGATGCGTTGTTGCAGTGGCTGTATCAATAGTTATTTTGGTTTGAGCTATTTATGACAGCAGTTGTTGCTGCATTCATTTTTATGCGATCTCGACAAACATAGGTTTGAAAAAAACGTTTTCTTTTGGCACTCATCCGCATTTGCAGACTTGTGACAGGTGAAATGAAGCTTTATATGAAGGAGGGGCTTGTTTACTGGTAAAGCAGACTTCGCTCTGTCCAACCGATATGCAACTCCTATACTTAGCGTTCAAAACCTTATTGTTCGCGGTAAATGGTAAGGTACATATAGCAAAAAAATAATTAAATCTACAGCCCTTTGCTCTATGGATTCTGGGACGGTACTAATGCTGCTGAGGTTGATCGAAATAGCGCGCTAGTTGTTTGAGAAAGGCTTGAGGGAGATATCGATATACTAGAGAAAACAGCGTATTTAATAAACGCTCGCATGGCATATACAATAGATTCGTTAATGAACTTACCAGATAACTTCTGGTTCAGGCACGCCTGTGATGGTGCAATGTAGAACTACCGGCTCCCCGTCAACGACGGTTCGATCTTGCAAAGCCTGTTTAACAACAGGCTTCGACAGTTCCGAGTCAGAGGTCAGTTCCGAATCACTAAGACATCATCATGCGACAAAACGAACCCCAAAACAATTGTTGAGCTTGTCTGCTTGGAGATAATGACAACAGTGCCGCTCGATGCGGACATTTATAGTATGTGTATTTGAACACTTTAATTACACTGGAAACGTATCTACAGAAAGTACATGTGGCTTATAGCACGAGTTATTGTATTGATAATGGGAGCAGCATCGAGCACATAATCCTGTCTGTCGGTTAGTTGCGTTCGACCCAGTTAGTTGTAAACTCGTCGCAAAAAATCAACAATACTCAAATTAAAAATGTTTTCAAAGCGAGTATTGGTTTTTAACTATGGCAGAAGGCAAGTGTTCTTCAAGGGCCTACGTGTTTGAACCGGTTTGAAAAATCACATCCGGAATGACAAAACTCTGAACAAGCTGTTAGGCCTGCCCACGCTGCCGTTATTGCTAGCTCAACTATTGCTCTTATTGTTGTTGTTGTTGTTGTTGTTGTTGTTGTTTTTTTTTGTTGTTGTTGCTGTTGTTGTTGTTGTTGCTGTTGTTGTTACTATAGTTATTTTTGTTACTGTGTTAATCATATGACAGCTTGAACGTCACCTCAAAGCTTGTAAGCTTGTAACAACGGGTGTTACTTTCGCACACACTATCAACAGCAACAACAGCACTAGCGGCAAGAACAGCAACAACAACAACAACCAGTAACAACATTGATAAGCGTGTTCTTTGTTTGCTACTAAGCCATGTATCTGGTTTGTCCACATCAGTGGGCAGGCGAGAGCATGCATGCTGCGTCCTACGGGCGAACGGATGTTGATTCAAGCTGGCGAACCTCGTCCTCTGCTGGTGGTCTGTTGCTGAGAGTCACGTTGCACGACGTGTACGTCTCGCCCTGAGAGTTGCGTGCCAGCAGCGTGTAGATTCCGGCGTGTCGAGGGAAGACCTCACGAATCGTCAGCGAGCACTCGCCCGTTGAGTCAACGCGACCCAGCTAGGCAAAACAAAACAACGATTGTGGAACAATTGATTGATTGAATGAATGAACGATTGATCGATTGGCGCTCGCCGAACGAAAATAGGAGCAAAAACCTCGAACTCTTGCGGTGTGGAGAGCTCGAACTCGAGCTTGTTGTCTGTTGTTGCCGTTCGCGTTTGCAGGGTATGCGCGAAAATGGCCTCTGTCTACATGCCCCTTGCATCTTGTGATATAAATTATTGGTCCAACGTTCGTAGGTGAAACTGGTTGGTGTTTAAGATGGTAAATCTTAAACATTAAAACAATTCGAGTCTCGACGGGCCGCGTCGTGGCCTCTTTCTGATCCAGCTTATGATTCAGCTCGCCAAAATAAGCCTAAGTAAAGTAGTATTATCTACCTAGTATCTATTTCTCTCTGAAGAAAAGAAAACAATAATATTCCCGGGACCGTTCGTGTGTCTAACCGTCAACATTTTTTTCTGATTAGTTTGCTTGGCTGCGCTGAACGTATCTTCTCTTAGACAGACGACGCTCATATGCGTTGTGGCGACGAAAGCTTACCACTAATCGAAAATGATTTCTGCTCCCAAGTGCAAGGTCCAACACACTTGTAAGCAGCAGCAGCAGCAACAACAATAAAATAGCGACTACCTGTTTCTTTTTGTCTAGTTTAAACAATGTAAATGTTTTTTTGTTCGTCGTCAGTTTGGTGAACGTCGCCAACCTGGACGTCCCGAGCATCGGCGAGGTTCTTGGAGTTGTGCAGCCAGACGATGGTCGGACAGGGGCCGGTGACGCGACACGACAGCCGAAGCGGTTCACCTGCTTTCAAAGAGACGTTGGCTAGGGGGCGCTCCAAGCGCGGGGGTTCCTCCGCCATCCCCACGCGTCGTTTCCGTCGAACCCCCCGGGGCGCGCTGCCACACTTACGTGTCCGCTCCTCCTACGGACGGAAGCGCGAGCGCGATTAGACGTTAGATGGGCGTATCTAGTCCGGTCACAGCCTCCAACAAACAACACAGCCAAACGGTTAAGCGCGGGCCAAAACAAGAGATGCACGTACGCGGATAGGTAAAATTACATCGAAGGAAGCGCGGAGGCCACGAAGGTCTCCTATCGTGAAGAGAAAAGGAAACTATCGTCAGCACTGAAATGAAACTAGCCCCTGTTTTAGGTGACTGAGGCGACAGTCAACCTCATGTAGAGAAAGCAGGCGACAAGCTTAGGAAAGTTAGCAGACATCATCCTTTGTAGCGGTCGAGTCCGGTGACGTGGGTGCATTCCTCCGCCTGCGCCTCACGACCGGAGAAGACACATAGATGCGCGGGTTCGAGCCCCACCATTGCACATTTGTATTAATGGGGGTCCGTCTCACGAAGCAATGCGAAAAGCAGTCCCGTGGACGTTAAATCTTGGCTGAGGTTCAGCCCGAAAAGTATTTACATCCTTTGTAAGCGACGTAAGTTGAGCACTGGGCGGAATTGCTGCACATGCGGTGTGAGTATATGGAGGTGTTTAGCAATTGCTACGTAGTTTCAGGTAAGGACGACGTTTCTCCGAGTCGTAAAAGCTAACTATTAATCAACTCAATAGATATGTTTCACAGTACTAAACTAAACTTTTTTTTGGGTTGACTCTCAGCCAACATTTAACGTCCACGGGACTGCTTTTGCATTGCTTCGTATCCCATAAATACAAATGTGCAATGCTGGGGCTCGAACCCGTGCACCTATGCGTCTCCTCCGGCCGCAAGGCGCGCGCGAATGCACCACGCCACCGCGCTCGACAAGTTTCACAGTCCTGCATCGTGTAGATTTAGTGGCTTGCATATTACAAACGGTTAATAGCAAATGCGATCATTTTCTTTAGTGAACACACTCATTATTATGTTAAACATGTAAATATTAGCTAAAAGCAGTCGTTTGAGACGTTTTCTGCAATGTGTTTTACAAATTATATGAAAAAGATTAAAATTATTTTTTCCGAGTTTTTTCCCAAAGGTCGGAAAGCAAATAAAACAGTCACCTACCCTGCTAGCAGGACTGGCACGGATATCTTAAAATGTTTATATTGTATTGTAATAAACTATATATATATATATATATATATATATATATATATATATATATATATATATATATATATATATATATATATATATATATAATTGATCGCTAAAATTGTATTGCATTTCGTCTCTCCTTAATGAAACAGCATGATTGTCGTAAAACTGAGGGGGACTAGCGTATGCTTACGCACCACGTAACTAAGATCGACGTATTGCAGCCGGTACACGGGTCGATCAAATACTTTCGAAGTGCTTCTGGCCTAACCCACGGGTGAGTAGTACTCGCATCAAGGCATCGTGCGTGCCACCGCAGCCAACGCCGTAGTCAAGACGGCACAATGCCGCAAATGAAGAGATAGCTCGACCATTTCCGCTCATAAAGTGGTCTGTCTCTCTGGACAGCGAAGAAACCACAGAGAGAGAAAAGACGGGCCCCATCTTTCCTTCTTGGTTCATATTTGCGTCAATATACTCGAACGGCCAGTCACGGAATGACAGTTTGTACGATTCGATATGATTAGAGACGGTAGCAGGAGAGCGGCAAAAATAACAAGTTCATATGAGATCGATGTCTGGGTGCAACAAAAATGATCAGGCATAACCTTTCTGCTCACGCTGACACAGGGCCAGAGAGTAGGTAGTTGCCGCACCCACAACATCGTCGCCACAACGTTCATGGTCTTTAATAGAAGAGATGCATTTATCGTAGAGAGACATTTATCGTATGCATACGAGTATAGTACTAGACGAGTACTGCTCAAGCCGCGTGAGGGACAGAGAGAGAGACAGGGTAAGGATAATATAATAAGGAATAAAGGCTTCCTGCTGCCCCGCCGCGACCTGGTTAGATGCTGCCGACATAACTAGGACGTGAGTCAGATTGTTCAACGAGATCGGCAACTAGCTCTGTCGCATATCGCAATCGTAGGAGGAGCATCCGAAATAGCAATAATAATAGTAAGCAAATTATGGCATCGTTTAGCTTGGTGTCTCCCAAGACCATGGAGGGTTTGAGAGCCCTTTGAGCAGCGTGACATTCAGGATGGCCTCGAGATGGGCCCAGGCTCTGTGGCGGCATCAGCAGCAACAGCAGCAGTTGCAACAACAACGCCACTACCACCATCACCACCACCAGAAGCAGTGGTCACGTCCACTCATGATGGCCAGTGGCTAGGCCGATTGTAGTTATGAGGCAAAATAGCAAATGGCAGCGACGACCGCCGACAGGTGGCGACAACATCGGCGGCGGTGCCGGCCATTCGTATACCACCATCGGAAAGGACTACGAGTAGAGTTTGTCTTGTTTTTCCTTTTCTTCCCCTTTTCCTCCTTCTAGTCTAGAATCGTCGCGTTTCGTCGTCGTCGTCGTCGTCGTCTTCCTTTATTTGCCCTCTCGTTCTACCATCATTGTAATTGTCAAAGCGGCGCTTGTTGTGGTAATGCTGGTGCAGGTAGTCGGCGGTCATGGCGACGATGACGACGACGCTGCAACTGGTTGTGGTGCCATTCACTCGCTTGCTCGTGTTTGCTGCTGCAACCAGTGCACTGGCAGCAGGGTTGAGGTATACCCTGCCCCGGTACGTGGGCAGGTAAATCTCGCTAGCCAGATCGGTAGGTAAATCTCGCTAGCCAGATAGGTAGCGATATGTAGGCCATGTAGGCTTGTCCATGAAGAAAGGTTCACCCGCTCATTCAGTTGGTGACCGACGGTCCGGCCAACCGACCGGCCGGCGACTAGTCACTGCCAAACCGTCAGCAACCACAACTAGTTGTTTTATAACTAATACTACTATATATATATATATATATATATATATATATATATATATATTATATATATATATATATATATATATCGTAATACTTAGGCGTTCAACCATATTCGAACGTGATATTATCTCCGCAAGCGGATTTCTGACTTAAAAAAAGTACTACTAAAGGTAAAAGTAAGTTTTCGGGCTGACCCTCAGCCAAGATTTAACGTCCACGGAACTGTTTTTCACATTGCTTCATAGACGGACATGCCCCATAAATACAAATGT
This sequence comes from Dermanyssus gallinae, assembly GCA_003439945.1. Classification (NCBI taxonomy): domain Eukaryota; kingdom Metazoa; phylum Arthropoda; class Arachnida; order Mesostigmata; family Dermanyssidae; genus Dermanyssus; species Dermanyssus gallinae. The sequence goes on along the minus strand of QVRM01001300.1, from coordinate 8,793 downwards.
GCAACGGTGGGGCTCGAACCCGCGCACCTATGTGTCTCCTCCGGCTGCGAGGCAACTTTACTATTACTAGTAAATAAAGTTTTCGGGCTGACCCTCAGCCAAGATTTAACGTCCACGGAACTGTTTTTCACATTGCTTCATAGACGGACCCCCATAAATACAAATGTGCAACGGTGCGGTTCAAACCCGCGCACCTATGTGTCTCATCCGGTTGCGAGGCGCAGACCTAAGCCACCACGCCACCGGGCTCGACAACTTTACTATTACTACTACTACTACTAGAACTATTTAGTAGTTGGAGGCCGCTTATAATCGCAGTGCTGCATAGGCACATCCTGCTTATAGTATGAATCGAATGAACCACCTACCCTATATCGGATCTAGCGCGCCCTCATCCGAGAGTACTAACGTTGAACATGAACGTGCTACGCAAGGCACCGCTCTGTGTCTCGCATTAATCTCTCTCTCTCTCGCTGCCTCTGACAGTCTCTTCCGACCTGTTTATCTGATCTCTCGCCGGAAAACCCTCCCTCGTTGTAATAATGTACATAAATCTGCTTTAAAGTCGATGGACGCTTGGTCGATGCCAGCTTCATAAAAAAACAAACTGCTGGAATCGTCTAGCACGAATATCTAGTATACAAGAGTATTTCTAAGAATATATAGAAACAAATGCTTCGTTGATAACGAACCTAGAAAAGTGCGGATACATATCTCGAATGGTACTGCCTTCGACGATTATTTGTTTCAGTTTTGTGGTTCTTAGTCTACGTTGTCCGTTCCGTAAATGATCGTTCCGAATGAGTACATAGTGCAAACAAGAGACTAATTCGATTAAGCTCGTCGGCGACGGAACAGTCTTTTGACCGCGTCTATCGAAGTCAGTACACTATGTTTGAAGGCTGTCGATAGAAAATTGCTTGCACTATTGACCAATTCGTTACTTGAGCTCTTCTTTAGTGTGTACATCAGTAGAGCTATAAAGGCAAGAATGGTCTTATGACGAATATCACAGTGCCTGTTGGAGCGTCGGCCAAATTGGTTTTCTGTGATTATGCCATTTGTAGGAACCGACTTAACTGGCTAGCATCTATGTTAATGCAGTAATGTCAATTAACTACCCTTATCGTGTTCGACAAAGATATACGACGGGCCGACGGAGGTGGCTAAAACGAGCCCTGACTGCGATTGTCTATTAGATTAGGCTGCAAATATTTTTCACCTCTAAGTACATTTTTATTAAAGTCTATTATTAAAGTAAAAAATCTAAAGATTTTTTTTTTAATAAAGTCCATATGGCACGGCCTGCCGAGCTAGATTGACAGATAGGATAGCCTCGTTTACTGTGTGTGGGGGAACCTCAACTGTTTTGCTGTGATCCTCAAAGGCAATACCGCTGAAAATGGATCGAAAAGTTCCGTAGCGCACACATATACTCGTACATGAACAATAAAAAAAAAACGTATCGAACTGTCAACTGAACTTGATAAGAGATAATGAAATATTTACATCATAATCCCGTTCTTATCATAACTATGGAAATACTAAACTTACAGCTTAATTTGTTGTTACCTAACGTATTATAATTATTACTATCACACGGAAACTAGCGAAATAGCCAAAAGTGGATAGTAGAGCCACTAACAGCCACTTTAAAAAAAAACGTAGTATTACTGGCAAACTATATATGTTGATTTTACATAATATGTTCTACGTTAATCCATCACTGTTAAGTACTGTACTGTTTTCACACTCTTTGAACACCGGCAGTGAAACATGGCGTTTCTGCGCCAATGCACACAGAATAACATTATAGTATTCCCATTCCCACAGTAAGCACGTAATGTGTTCAAACGATATTGCGTTGTGTTTTTCATTCACTTGGAAACATTGCGACTAACACCAGCGGTTTTAAGATAAGCGGATTCAGAGGCGATGGAGATCATCATTGGTTATTAGCAAAAAAACATTAGTTAAAGGGGCATATAAACACTCCTGTTTTACCCCTTTGTTTTGCTCCAACCCACAAACTACATAATAATGCTACACCGTTTATATATATATATATATATATAAACTGCGGCAGAATCGCTATTTCTATTATATTTAGTTTCAGTTATATATATATATATATATATATCAATTGACAGAATACGGAGACACCTGTGCTTCTATTTGTTTTAATGCCAATTATAGTGCAGTCCGATATTTTCCACTTTGAAGAACTCTAACAACCAATTTAAGATCAGCCGGTCCATGACTTTAACAAAACAAAAACATTAGTTAAGAGGGCATATAAGCACCCCTGTTTTGCCCCTTTGTTTTGCTCCAACTTACAAACTACATAATAATGCTACACCGTATATATATATATATATATATATATATATATATATATATATATATATATATATATATATATATATATATATAATATATATATATATATCTATACATACACACACTGCGGCGAAATATCTGTTTCCTATTACATTCCGTTTCAGTTTTATGTATATAAATATATATATATATATATATATATATCAATTGACAGAATGATAATACGGAGACACCTGTGCCCCTGTTTGTTTTAAATTTTCAATGCCAAATATAGTGGCAGTCCGGTATTTTCCATTTTTTAAGAACTATAACAATCAATGTAAGATCAGCCGCTCCATGACTTCAACCCACAACACCATAAATCAAAAAGTTATTAGTTCCTGAAGCGTACAAGGATATATTGAACATTTTGGGTGAGGATTAGGTTGTAGTAAAGCTTGGAGAAAAGCCGCACAGTTGGGCGCGCTAAGAGAGAGAGCATCGACAAAAGCCGAATAAGTATGAGACAACCACCAGAGTTCGTCCAGTTAGGCCGTTGTCCTTAGAACGTGGAAGGACGAGCTTTTTTGCTATAAGCTATCATTGCAAACTATTGTCTATTAATATATATATATATATATATATATATATATATATATATATATATTGTTAAAGCACTGAAGCTCGTTTTCTCGCGCCTGAGCGACTTTCGGGCCACGGATGGCGCTCTGTTGGACAGTGTCGCCGAACGCTGTGCTGGGCAGAGTTTATAAGATTGTGAGCAAACATTGACCGCATGACGCTTCCGGTAATTCAACCAAACGTCCTAATATAATGGCACATACATTTGATATCTGAACAGAACCTAAATAGTCCACTTAGATAGTTTAGGGCTAGGTGTATTGTAGGCCATAATAGTATTGCAAATTAACTGATATTATATACACTGCATGCTGCATTGTTGAGGCAACGCCCTCAGCTGCGTTCCCTTTGATTGACATTTTGGTTGCTTATTCTAGACTGCGACATATACTTGTTTATGTATAACTTTAATTCGAATCTGCAAATAGCAAGAATGCCTTAAGTTAAATTTGTAAATATTTAAATATCCAAAAAAGGTCCAGGATAAGTAAGCCAGTTACCCTGAGCAACCTCTCTTTCTACCACAACTTGTATCGTTCCTGAGTAAAAATGAATAAAGTCCGGCTCCTTCGTGGTTTTGGCCAAATCGTGTAGCTAACTTAGCGCCGACCATAGCGTCGATTGCGCTCACGATTCTTCCATGTCCGACGGCCGAATACATACGTAGATTATATATGTTTCGATATCATACCTTAAGATGCGCATGTGTATAAACCACAAGTTTTCCGAAGTGACAATCTGATCGACACGGCATTATCCATGGAAATTATATCGTATGAGCCTATACTGACATCCGCTCTCCATCCAGAATCTCCATCCCGTCGGCACGGCGTTACCCGATGCGACGGGGCGGGTAAATTCAGCAAATGATTCGGGTTTTGGTTTCCCAGGTCGTTCCAGGGCTCTCTTCGTCTTTCGAATTGTCTTCCTGTCTACTGGCCCCGACTAAACCCAGAGCCGCATGGAAGACGTCCAGCAATTAAATACGTGGCAGCTGATTTGGCACAGTTTCGGCGTAGAGTAGATTAGGCACAATAACGTAATTTCAGCAATCGCTTGGGTTGCACATTTGTTATAAATCGCTGTCGCTATTTTGTTGTGGTTGTTGTTGTGTTTGTTGGCTGATAAACAGCGACAGCAACAACCACAACAACTACAACAACAATAATAACTACAGTGAGAACAGAAGCAGAAACACCGTAACACGAATTGGCATGGCAACGTATCGCACTAGTTGCAAAACGCACGGCCGCATACAGCACACACACGCACACTGTAGAGAGACACAACGACCAAAGAAGACGCGAAATCAACGTAGAGAAAGCCGGATGCGGCGGCGACGACGACGACGACGAGATACAGCGGCAAACAACCAGGTGACCGAAATCGAAGTCACCGTAGAAAAACGTACGGAGCCCACGCTCACCTCACTATTGCGCTGCTCAGTGGTCAAGATCCGACAACGAAGCCATCGACGACTACTGCCCGGCTCCTCTTCCACCTGGTTCGTTACGATAATTTAGCGCAGCTGCGGTTCGATAGAACAACGGCCGAACGCAACGGCCGCAAGAAGAGCAGGGGTGAAAGTGGGGGAGCAGGGGTAAAAGTCGGGGAGTAGGGGTGGGAAGGGGGAGAGATGGAGATGGTTCTGGACAAACTCCAGAACCCTGGAACACTTTAGCGAGGATTTAGCGAGAACTTAGCAGCAGCGTTTGGCAAAACTTCGGAAAACCCCCCCCCCGGTGGTACGGAGTTTCTCGACGGAGGTTTGCCTCGTTCTCGTCGGTGGTTATCCTCTCAGGATGTTGTATACCCGGCCCACTCTGCGGCAGCGGCAACGGCGGACCAGCTGAAAGGTTCCGTCGGCCGTCCCGCTGGCGGTCCAGCCAGAGTCTGCTCTACCTAGACTGAGCGAGCACGGCGCGCTCTTGGCCAAACCGACCCGTCCAGCAATACAGTGTGCCGCCAGACCCCGGAAGACCAACCGACTCTGGCTCACCGTTCTGCATCTAGTCAGCTCTCGAGTGTGGTATATACATATATATCTATATGTATATACATATACATATGTAAGAGCCTGATAAGGTTATGGAAATTGGAGAGTGAGTTAGATTCGAAACTCCACTGGCAGATATCGTAATCTCGGGTATGAGAAAGGCGCACAAAAATGTTTTACGTGGAACATTCGGAGTGATTTGGCTCGAGGTTCTCTATAAATTTCGACAAGAGCTGGTCGTCAGAGATGTTGAGACTTGGTCCACAATCTTATTGACCTTCCATTCAAGTCTCAGAGCTCGCCGATATTGGGCAATTTGAGCGCCGCTACAAAAACTGAAATGGGAACGGTCCGGTAAGATGATAGGGTGATGGTTCGCAGTGAACTAAGGAAGGCGAAACAGTTACTGACGATTATGTACTGAAAATGCCCGTCAAATAGTTTTCACTGTGCTCAACAGGAAGAAGCCTCCTTCACTACGATAACCCCAGCTACTGGGCTAAAAACATCGTTTTTTTTATTGGCATTTTTCTCGCCAGAAAGAGGAGCTAGAGAACATTAAAAAAAAGCGTGATTTGGACGTGGCCTCCTATGCATGGATCCACTTCCTCAAGTAAAATTAAAATAAAATTCGACGTTCGGAAACCAAACCAACAAAAATGATATCTGCATATAGTCACAGAAATCTTAAGAGCTTTGCTATGGAACGGGATGGGCGATGAAAATAAACTTAAATACCACATGTTAGGCTCATGCCGAGCACGTTGTTTCCTTAATCTAGAACTAGTTCACTTAAAATACGTGTATATATATATATTTTATGCCACATTATACAACTATGAGTGCTAAGGATACTTAAGAGATAAACAAGTTAGATCTATAGCGCACATAAAACTGATGTTATTAAATTTAAATATCCACTAGTTGATGTGCGTAATATGCTAGGTTTTCGATCGTCCTCTGATGGCAACCTGCCTGAGCAAATCGAGCAAAATAATAAACTTCTTACGGATGGATTTGTCTTTGCCAAAACAGGCTAGGAATACCACGCAAAGGTGGTGCCCAAACACGCTGGAAAACCCCACTGATCCCATTGCCTGCTACACTTATTGTGGACACGTAACTGTTCTGTTAGAATGCTATAGAATGCGAAACGAGCGTGTGTCTTCTGTTTGAAGAAGAATAACAATGCATTTTCGCACTGCCTGCAATGCAAACAGCCGCCGGTGCGCAGGGACTGCCATTAGTGTTGCTGCCAGATATCAATTATTTTGAACGGACACGAACCACTTGACGTGCGCAGCCTTTTCTGGCTTATAATTTAGAGTACTACAATATATGGTCATCATATCATTAATATGATTTTGGACCTTTTTGTAGATTTCAATGCTGAAAATGAACACGTTACAGCACATAGACAAAATTGTGATATGAATGATTATAACATGTAGACCAACTGCCAAACAACCAAAGAGTTGTCAAATGGCTAGATATAGAATGCGTCCTGCATTGTCGCCAGCAGCAGCAGCCGCACCCAGCAGCAGCGGTAGCTGCGAGAGTAGCCTATTCGACAAATCGCGGTGAGACAGGGCTCGCCCTGCGGGAGTGCCGAGACAGTGCCGGGACAACAGGCCCGGCAGAGAGCCAGAGAAGATCCGGAAGAGCTGGGCATGAATCTAGTATTGGGGTCGATGAGGGAAAAACAAGAAACAAGAGGCAAGGAGCACGGGCAGCTCGCAGAGAGAGAGAGACAAACGAACTGAGCAACCTGAGGAAAAACAACGAACTAGAAGAAAAGGACAGGAAGAGAGGCAGGCTGAAAGCGCGGTGACGCCTCCTCGCCACGCGCCCGACGGTTTGGTCAGGCCAGCTTGCGAACCAGCCAGGCCGGTGGCAGACCCGGCCTGGCGGGAACCGTTGCCGTCATCGCCAGGCACCGCGACATGACTATTGCCCCCCCCCGCTTCCTGCCGCTTGATCGTAGCGTTGTTGTGGTTGGCTGCAGAAGCACCAAACCAACCATAACCAGGACCAAGAAGAGCAGGCGACGGTCAAAGGAGAGCAGGCTCGGCAGACAAGACAGGACAGGAGAGTCGGGCACAGAGCGACCATATCGGACGTGGACCGGGCATGACGATGAACGAACGAAGAAACTACTGAGCAGTAACAACAACAACAACAACATCAGCATCGACAACTAGGTTGTCTCTCGGTCCGACGGTCATGTCGCAGGACCATCACCGTCAGGACGGCAGGAGAATCTACGAGAGAGTCTGTCTGCTCCGAGAGAGACGAGATTCTCTCACGCACTCGCACGCTTGCGGCTGTTGTGGGACACTCTGCTTACTAGCATTATGGTCTCCTTGTTGACCACTTCCAGCTTTTCTGGATAATGATCGGTCAGTGGGCATGAATTGGCAGAACGGGCTATAGCAATCTGGTGCTGTTGCTGCTGTACAGCTGGTAGTAAGTTAGCGTTGCTACAACAGCTGGTATACAGGCTTGTTGGTCAGACGGACAGTGGATCGTTACCGTCGGTCCATCCATGTATATATATATATATATATATAATAAAAGCAATAAAGTACATTCGCATACACACACAAATTAATTTGTATAATTAACAATTAACCCGCCTGCCCGCCTGCGCACGCCGTATACGCGGCCTGTGTCCAGCGCACAGCTTGCTGCCCATAGATTAAAGTACCGTTACCAGCACTAGCTTGTTCAAACACAGTTCAAACATGAACTACGGCACCGCATGTATAGGTAGGGCTGTAGGGCAAAGAATGAAGACAAAGAATACGACGAGAAGATGAACAGAAAAGAGAACTAGGCGTGACTGTTCGACTCGACACACGTTGTTCACACATACAGCGGTCTTCCAACACGACCTACGACGACCAGGATAATCATCACACAGTCAAGCGTAAGAAGGCAATGTGAGCGAATGTGATAGATAGAGAAGAAAGAGCGGAATAGGGGCCTGAAAGAAGGACAGGATGGTCGAACGGACGGGTTGGCGTGTGTTTGCTGCACGCTGATGGTCGGTAGTGGTTATGACAACGATGTTTGTGGTGATTGTTTTACTGCTGGCTAACAAATAGCGGTGGACACAGCTCACAGGCGGTCACGGCGAGTTGACAAACCACAACACCATGATCGTGGTCCGTGAGCTGGCCGTGTCAATACTGGTTGGGTGGGCAGATGTGTGGCCAGTTTCGATCGGTCGTCACGGAGCGACGGACCAGCGACGAGAATGAAAATGGAAAAACACGTTGCACACTGAATGAAAAATGTTCCGCAGTGGATGCTACAAGCTCTGTGCTGGGAGGATGCAGGAATTAATGGAAGAGAAGAGAATGCGGGGGCACAAGTGAAGGGCCTGTTTTACATCGCTGTGCGTGACCCACCTGGCTGCTTCTTGGGATACGACCACTCTACCTCTGGCTAACGAATAACTTTGCTTTGAGTAATAAGTGGAATTTTACTAACTTTAAATTCCTGGATCTTAGGAATAATTACACCTCGCAACTATTGGATAAATATAGAACTTTCTCTATAGGAATATGCTGGTAATTGTCGTGACTTTAGTTTAGATTACTATGTCCTTAATTTAAAAATCTGCATTCTTCTATGTCCAGTCATTGGAAGGATGACGAGCTTGACTGTATGCATATATAATATAGGCACACGCGGCCCTAGATATCCAGTTAGGTCATCTCGAGGCATTGTAGCCAGTGACAGAGATGAACACATCTACCGTATTCGAAATGTTCGGCTTTAGTTAGTTATGCGCAGGGCTAGTTTCGTCACGACACACTAGCGATTTTATT